>APKU01000092.1:0-33414 GCA_000472125.2 Hirsutella thompsonii MTCC6686
GAAAAAAAAAAAAAAAAAAAAAAAAAACCACCCCCCCCCCAAAAAAAAAAAAAGGGGGGGGGGGGTAAGATATACAAGCAAACAGCCGTGTGAAGAGAGAGAGAGAGAGAGGGGGAAAAAGTAAAACACATAGGTAGCCTCCCCCTACACAGACTAGAGAAAATGGACGAGGTAGAGAGGAAGAGAGAGAGAAAAAAACGCATGGGCCTTTTCCTTTTCCTGTCTGTCCCTGATCAACCACACACACACTTACTCACACCCCCCCCTTTCCGCTCCCTCCCCTCCTCCACCGGCCCCTATAGCACCGCTCGTGGCAAACGGGCGGACCGGCTCCCGGCCTAAACCACAAGACCAAAGCCAAAGCCAACCACCCTCGAGTGTGACGACGACACGGGTCTTTTTTTCCTTCTTTCCTTCTGTTGACTCGGATCCGACAAGAGACACATATCCCGTGATTCTTTTCTTTCTCCTTCAGTCTCCTCTTCCCCCCCCTTCTCTCCAAGCTATCCTCCCAAAAACGAGGAGGCTTCGTCTTGAGGGAAAGGGAAAGGATAAGAGCTTACCAAGTAGGAGGACAAACAAAAAAGGGGGCCCATTCTCTCGCGTTTCTCCACCCCCCTTGCGCCGACGATGCAGACGATACTGCTCGTCGTCGGCGTTTCACTCGCCTACGGGGTCTACTATTACGTCTCCAATTTGCTACACAGAATCGCCGAGGCCAAGAGGAGCGGCTTCAACTACGTCGTCGTCCGTACGTATCGCCCCCAGTCGTATCGCGATAGTGCTGAGTTGAAGATTGACCTTTGTTCAGCTTGCAATCCAATCTCCTTTCCATGGCAATTGACGCACCGGATATGGGTGCGCATCATCCAACTCTTCCCCGAGAGCTGGTGGGAAGGATGGCTCGAGTATGTATGACTGGCTTGGCGCCGTGCGACGACGAACTGACCTCGGCGCAGTCTCATGGTTCCCGACGTGGCCTATCGGACAGGTTTTGAGCGCTTCAAGCGTCATGGCGAGGCCTTCCTCGTCGTCTCGCCCTCGTCTCTTCTGCTACACCTAGCGAATGCCGAGGCGATCCGTCACGTCACGATGCGCCGCGAGCAATTCCCAAAGTGGACCGCCAGCTATGGCATCCTGCGACAATTTGGCGAAAACGTTCTTACGTCCGAAGGCCCCCTTTGGCGACACCATCGAAAGGTCACCTCGGCATCGTTCAACGAGCGCAACGCTGCCCTCGTCTTCCGCGAGGCGATTGTTCAGACGCAGGGCATGCTGCGCACTTGGGTCGGCTCCGGCGGCATTCGAACCGAGCCCTTGCGTACCATTCAGGACGATACGATGCGCCTCGCCCTCAACATCATCGGTTACGTCGGTTTCGGCCTGCGCCTGCTATGGCCAGGTCAGAAGCTACCCGCCGGCTCCGACCCGACACTCACAAAGTACGCCTCGCTCGACGCGCCACCGGGCCACGAGATGAGCTTTGTCGATACAATGTCCAGTGTTCTCGAGAACATATTGGTACTTCTCATTACGCCAAAGTGGCTGCTGAGGCTACTGCCATTTCGCCGAACGCGCGAGTCCGTCGTCGCACACCGCGAGTACATCAAGTACATGGACGAGCTTATGGAGGATAAAGCCGAGGAGGCACGCAAGGGAGATCGCGCCGAGGAGGGCATGGACCTGATGGGTCAGCTGGCTCGGGCGACTTACGGGGCCAAGGGAGCCGCGGGCGATGGCAAGCAGACGGCTGGACTGTCGCGCGACGAGATCATCGGCAACGCCTTCATCATGTTTGTGGCCGGCCACGAAACGACGGCGAACACGCTGCACTTTACTATGGTGCAGTTGGCGACCAATCCTGCGGCGCAAAGACGACTGCAGCGCGATATCGATGAGCTCGTGGGCGACTCGGACCCGGCCACCTGGGACTATGATAGCCTCGTCAACGGCATGACGGCCAGCATGATTGGCGCCTGCATGTACGAGACTTTGCGTATCATCCCGCCGGCCGCAGAACTGCCCAAGGAGGTGTTGCCAGCCCAAGACCAGCCCTTAAATATGGACGGCCGCCGATATATCGTGCCTCGGGGCACTATTGTGTCGCTCGCCGTTGTGTCTGTGCATCAGAATCCGCGATACTGGCCGCACGGCGAGAGTCGCATCTCTCAAGGGCGCGACGATCTGGCAGACTTCAGGCCAGACCGATGGTTCCAAAAGCAAGCACAGGGCACGCCGGCGTCGGCATCGTCATCGGATGAAGGGGCTGATACCGAAGACTGGGGTGGCTTCGAGGGCCCCGACACCAACTCTCAGCTGTTCCGGCCGGAGCGCGGGGCGTACATCCCTTTTAGCGATGGAGCGCGATCGTGTCTTGGACGGCGAATCGCGCAAGTGGAGGTCATTGCGGCGCTGGCCATCCTGTTTCGCGAGTACAGCCTGGAGCTGGCCGTTGACGAGTGGACGCAGGGCGGCCCGAACACCGTAGACGCCATGAGCCGCGAGGAGAGGCGGCGCATCTACGGGCTCGCACAGGAGAAGAGCCGGTGGACCATGGCACAGGCGAGCAGTCTCATCACACTCAAGCTGCATGGCGACATGCACGTACCGGTGCGCGTCGTCCGCCGGGGCGAGGAACAGTTTGTCGACTGGATGGAGGAGTAGAGACAGCAGCTTGAAGGTTCAGACGTAGCAATGTATGTAGAATATACCAATGGGAGCGATCTTTGAGAAGAAGTCAATATGTCTGCTGCAAGCAGTGAAGCCTGCAGGCTCAATCGTGAGTCTGAGCTTGGTTAGGAAGAGATGAATAAATCCATGACAGTGGCATGACTTGTCGTTGGATATCGTGATGAGGCCTTACAGAACAATGATCGCCCGGGAACCTGCGTGATGAAGCCAGCGACGCTGTGGCGCTTCAGCCCATGCGGCTTATCTCTCCTTTTCAGCCACAGAGTCCCACTTACCTAAGCAAGAGCGCACGTGGGGATTTTGCGCCGCGCGTGCTCCTGCCGCTTCACACAGAGAGAGAGACAAGGGCTAGAAACGACGCTAAGCCAAATGCAGCAACAGCCAGCTGCGGTAAGTACCTTTTCTCTCTCACGGCCTCTCCTGCCATGGCCGCGTCCAAGCAGAAATCAAAACATAAACAAGGCGAGAGCCTCTCTCTCGCTCGCTTGCTTGCTTGCTTGCTTCGACTCTGACTCCCCACCCCCTGGATCAGCCAATCATCCCAGCCAGCCTGTCCATTCCACTTTTGCCCTCTTAATCAACGGGTACCTCGTCTACTCCCGCCTCGCGCGTCGCAACTTTTTTTTCTCCTGCTTTTCCCCCATTGGTTGACTCATCAATCCAAAGAGACACGATACGTACTCTCGACATCATTCTGCCACTATTCCCAGCCCAGAATAACTCCACCATAGCCCTTCTCCCTCTTTTTGCTGTCGCTGATCCCCGTTCCCTGCACCTTTTATTTTTTTTTGGCTTTTGGTCTTTCCCACCGACGCCATTTGATTGATCTCGCTCCCTCGCTCATCTCATCTCCTCCCCCGCGCCGGCCCTTGTTTGCGACACAAGCGTCACCTGCTACGTATACTCAGGTACTTCGTACACTACTCGGTCGCTGTCAATCTACGCGCAACACAAGGTAATGCGGCCCCTCCTCGAATAACTGTTCGCTCGCACGCGTATCCGCGAATCATCCTGACAAAAAGACTACAATAGAATCACGGCCAAGAGTTTCGTAACAGCTACTTTCGAATTCATCCTTCTTTGCATACTCTTGCCTGCATAAATCTGCTGCAACCATGTCTACGCTATCTGCACCCTCGACAAACAGCTGGCTCAAAGCCCAGCGCAAGAGCGATCTCATTGAATTGGCTGAGGCTATCGGCTATGACGAGTACGTGTTTACCTTGCGCAATTCATCACCTTCATCAGTTTTGTCTTTTTTCGGATTTGTCGTTGCATATTCAAGAGTATCCAAGTGGTTCCATGTCGTCAGCCCAGTCGGCAGCGCATGCGACGAAGCGCGTGCACACGCGTTTCCCCCGTGTCTGGACGTCGCGTGTGCGACTCCTCGGCCTTGCGCCCTCAGCACCCGCGATGCGCCATCATGAATTGCGCCCCGGTCGCAAAGTATGAACGCTTCAGCGAGTATTGCGCGCGTTCTATTTTCTTGGGCGTTGAATTTGCTGCTACGTCGCGTCACAATACCGTCTCAATGAGCGCGTCTATTCCTTCGCTTTGCGCATGTCGGTACAGCACAGCTCTGGTAGATCACGTCAGCTAACATTGGACTGCGTCTTGCCTCTCAACAGCATCGATGGCCTGAAGAAGGGTGAGCTCGAGGTCGCACTCGATGACTTCATCGCTCAGAACAGTACCAGCCTGACCGGGCGCTCTGAGCTTGTGGGCTATTTCACCAGCCGCTCCAAGGCTCTGGCATCACCCATCAAGAAGGAGAGGGATGATTCAGAAAAGACCCTCAAGATCGTCAAGCGACGGGTAACAAAGACCGTCTCTAGCCCTGTTGAGGAGCCCACGTCTGAGTAAGTCGCGCTCACTTTCCTCAACTTCTCCAATGCAACGTGGCAGGAAAGCGTCAAACGCTGATGAGGCTGACTTATCGCAAAGAAGTGAGGATCAACGCGCCGTCTCCACTTCTTCAGCTCTCATCCAAACTCCTGGCCGCAACCTCTCTCAGGTCGCTGCTCGCATCCCTTTGCCGGCTACGCCTGCCGATGTCGCCTATGCCGTTGACCGTTCAGCCATTGCGGTTCGCAAGCGTGTCAACTCAATCTACCAAGATAGCGGCATCCCCGAGGCATCTCAAGTCACGCGCGAGACGCTCAGCACCGTAACCAGTATCCTCTTTTGCGTTGCCGGCTTTGAGCTCTTCTTCATCCGTCCCGAGATCCTCGCTAGCCGCTTCGCTTTCACTGTCCCCGCTGTCAGCGCCCTGGGCACGCCCGATTACCCGGTCTATCTGCCGGATATGTTCCTTCTTCTGACGTCGAGCTTCTGGTCGCCCGCCCTGACCTGGATCATGACCAGCGTTGCTTTGCCCTGCCTCTTCGGCTACTTCTTCAACCTCAGCGCTAGCCATACCAGTGGCCCACGCACCCGCTCTCGGGTGAACATGCCCGAGACTGTCGTCGATCCTTTGACGTTCAGCATTGTCAAGGCGCTCATCTCGTTTGTCGTCTACGGCCAGGGTGCCACTTTCGGCGGCCTTCTCAACCCTGCGTCCATTGAGCGTCTTAACAGCGCCGTATACGGAGGCTACAAGGGCATGCTCGTCGGTACTGCCATCACCGGCATTGTCAGCATGTACGATGCCGTCCTCAAGAGGTAGACTGGCGTCCTTGCCTGTACCTGTATTGCTGTCGACGATGTGATGTGCGGCTGCCTGCGCGCGCGACATCCCGAAGTCTTAATATTGGAGCTCGCTGGAGCCAGGCCAGCCAGCTGAGTGTGTGGTTGCGAGAGTGGCTGGTTGCTCGTCATTTTACCTGGTTTGCTTGTCTGATTGGATTCATGGGGTGCGCAATCTTTTTCCCGTTAAATTTGCTGTTCAAAGGTAATCGGCGTTTTCTGAGATGGTGTCGAATGGCGTCAATGGTGTCACGGTGTGATTTTGATACCAAAACTCATCCCCTCCCGGCACCTTTTTTAGCCACCCTGCTACGATACTTTGCTACTACTCTTTGCGACACTCTTCTCATCCGCGCGCGGCATCTGGCTCACGCCAGTGTGCTGGCTGTCGAGGGGTCAATCTACTGTCGACTGGACTCGCCTCGCGACACCGTTTTTCGCTTCGCTCTGAGCACACACACACACGCGCACACACGCAAGTGTTTGCACCACGCGGTTCGTCGAGTCCCGTCTCGAGGTGTGAGGTCGAGCGAGAGAGAGTAAGGGGAGAGAGAGATGGGGTAGGACTGCTTGGTGCGCGACGAGTTCCTTTTTGGGTCTTTTCGAATTGTTTTTTTTTCACCTTCCCGTTTTGTATTTTGCCATCTTTCATTTTCGCTGGAGGGAGTTCCCGGTGGGCGGTAGAAAATTCGAAGAAGCGTTGGATGGCGGGTTCAAAGAGCGTCGAGCTCTTTTTGGTTTGCTTTGGTCGTGTGGTTGCTACTTACTGTTCGGTTTATATCTCGCGTCGCAAATACACTTGAACGTGTTCCCTCTTTAATATTCTTGTCATCGCACCATCCCCTCCCGAATGATTCATGCCGTGAGCCCTCGCTACGTAGACCGCGGGCATCCCCGTGTCTGTGCCTAATGCCCTGTGCGACGTCCTCGTACAACTGACGTTTCTCCACAAACTTTACATCATCGTCTTGTTGACTGAACACTGACATACGTGGTTCATGGACAAGCATCGCGTCATCAAATCGTCTCATTCGGACGAACATGGTTCGACTATGTAAAGTAGCCGGATAGTAGGATACCACTTTATATGAAAAATCGCCTTGCGCCGATGCCCGAGGCCTCAAGTTACCCGTCACCGCAGTTCGACGGACAGCTTTCTCCGGCCATGCTAATACCGTCCCATGCAATATAAAAGACAAAAACACAATACCAAGGAAAGCGTCTTTCCATGTCCGCACGGCTGCGTATCGGCGTCAACGTCGTCACGCCCTTCGCCGAGCTTCTCATTGCTCAGGCGGCTCTTCCGACGGGTGCTCGTGCTTGATCGGGTGCAACAGCATGCTCCGCAAGCACATCCGACCGCTGCTCTTAGAGCGTCCTTCTTCCGACACGCCCCCTCTCCGCATGCCCGACCCTCCTCGGCCCCCGGCCTGGCCCCGGCCATCCATCTGGGGATACCCTAGCCAGCGCCTCCACAAAAGTCCGGCAAACTCGCTGTGGTAGTACCATGTCGTACCCTTGTGGTTATGCTCGTTATCAAGATCGTATGGAGAATTCTTTCCCGATGTGGAATGGTGTTTCCCACTGTTGAAAGCTGCGTCGACGGAAGAACCGATGGGTTGCCAGGCCCGGTCAACGTAGGTGGGATGTGGCGCATAGACGCCCTTGAGACCATGATGGAGTGCCACAGTAGGGGGAAACATTTCCGAAAACATACTGTGGTGGTGCCTCCAAGTTTCTTCGTGCATTGCAGTCAACAAACGGCGGCTCAGTCTAGCTGCGGTGACGATGGCGCACCGTCGGGGTGGCGCCGCATAAGACATTTCATCGTAGCCGGTCACATCGTTGGAGAAAACCCAACCAGACTCGAAAGTATCGAACATGGGGTTTAGCGTGATGATGTCCGCAGCTTCGCCGACACCGCACTGGGCTGAGGGACCATGCGGGTTGCAGTTGTCGGGCAGCATCGACTCGCCGCGTTCCTCACGATGCAGTGGTTTGCGACCTCGGAAGTGAACCGGACCGTAGATGGGCCGCTCTCCAGATGCTTGCACATCGGCTAGCACTACATCAGTGAAGTTCTTCCAGCTACCGTGGTGACTCGGGATATAGTAGCGAGCGTTGCGTTCCCAGAGAAGGGCCCTAGGCTGATTCTCTGCCCAACGACCAATGCGATCAAAGAGCTCATAGTAGTTTCCAAGAGCGCGCATATCCATTTCCCAGTTCCAAATGTGCTCGTACTCAGGATGTTGCATGGCGAAAACCTGTAGAGGCATGTGCGCACTGCGATAGACGCCGTGGATGTCGGCGCCACTGTCATTTTCGAGTGTCTCTCCCCACTGCCCAAGGTAGAACAGCCGCATCTGAGGCTCACTCCACAGTGTCACCAACCCATGGAATTCAGGGGGAATGTGAGCATCCAGGAGCCGCTGAACCGTCATGTCATCAGCCCAGATGGGCTCATCGGTGTCGTGGATATGGAGAAGAAGATGGACGGTATACTCGCCGCCAGACTTGAGCGACAGCTCCGTCACCATAGCACGGAAGTTCAGGATCGAGTGGTCGGTCCACCTGAAGCCTTGATAACAGCGGACGACCACGGCCATACGACCCTTCTTGCCTCGGGGCCTTTCGCGTCCGGCGGGCAACTCCTGTGTGACACTGTCCGGCTCGAGGAAACGCTCCTTGTTGGCAGCGACGCAACGTTCCTGAGCCTGACCCCAGTCCATCTTGCTGTAATCGATTCGACCCGTTGCGGCCCAGACTGCATTGCTTCCAGAGTTTTCCGTCTCTGCACCGACACCGGCGCCCCCTTTAAGTTTTGGGTACCCGAGGCCGTAAGGTCCGTAGCGACTGAATCGGTCGAAGCAAACATCGTCTCGGATGCCAAACATGTCGTAGGAACCGAATACTGGGTCGGGCATATGTTGCGGGACGCCTTCGTAGGCATACATGGCAGGAGCAGGAACCTTGTTGCCAGCGTCGAGGTAGCAGGTGCGGATTCCCTCAGATTGGTACGGATTGTAAATTTGCGGCGTGGGCATTTGCTGCGATTTGGGTGGCGTGGGCAGGGGAGCCTGATGACCGAGTTTGGGGTACTCGGAAAGGAACTGAGCTTTGTTGACCAGCGTTTTCAGACCATGAAAATAGCCATCGAGACTGTAGATGGTTAGTCAGGGTTGTGGTTCTCACACGAGGCGGACATACTGTTTGAATGAGAGCCATGGCATTCTTCTGAGTGCCTCCTGGTCTTCAGGCGGGAGATCCTGCGATTGAATCTCTGGCTGGTCCATATCCCCTTGCTGATTTTGGTCCGCCTGATCTGGAGCGTTAGGCGGCTCCGGGGGTCTCTCCGATCCATCTTGTACAACGACAACCACGTTATCTGGCGCTGGGGCTGGAGCTGGAGCAGGCGGTACTCTGTTGATCTGAGGTTGACCGTTCTGGGGCGGCTGAACATTGACTTGAGGCTGGTTGTTGCTCTGAGGCTGTACCGCTACTAATTGAGGTTGAGGCGGGTTCGGGGGCGGACGGTTGTGTGTGAGCCGACTTTTCCCAAGCTGTACCACCTCGGGTGGAGAGACATCGGCGCTGAGAAAGAAGAGAACGGCAAGCAGAAGCAAGCTTGCCAGAGTCCACTTGAGCACCCTTCGATAGAAACTACTTCCAAGAAGCGAGCGAATTCTTATTGATCGCTTCTCAGAAAGCGGCTCTGAACAGGGTAATAGGGACTCATTATTGCGATTCTCGGACGAGAGCGAGCTAGAGCGACTGCTCAGGCTCAAGAGAGAAGTGGCGCGTCCCATCTCCTCGGGAGGAAACTCAGGGCTCGGCAGAGAAGAACATGCGCGATCGCTTGTTGGTGACCGTGATGAAGAGTTGGCTGAGAGGGCGCAATCGTGTGTTCGCGTGCGAGACACTGAAGGTTGAGAAAATCAAGTAAGAAGATTTCCCCAGTCTCGATCGAAATCGTTTTGAGGGCACAAGGAGGGCCTAAGTAGGCTTGGCGAGTGGATGCGAGCTGCGAGATGTGCGGACGCAGAGGCAGGAATCTTGCCCACGCTGGATGCTGGCGGTACAGCACTAGAGAAAACGCGATGCCCTTGTTCCCACCGAGGAATCGATGATATAGAACAGAGGTCGTCTGAATGCCAATGAATGTTGTGTAAAGACGTTTTAGGTGAAAGTGAGGGACGACGGGTTCGGAAGGTTGGCGAGAATGAGGCGGCGTAGGTGGAAGGGAAAGTCAGAAAGCGGGAGGCTGAGACGCAAAGACGAAAGCCCAGGCCGCCGGCGACGAAAAAGTAGAATTAAGAACAGAGGAGTCTGGAGAGGGGAGAAGGTGAGGAAAAGAAAGATAAGGTATGGGTATCACCAAACGGAAAGGTGGAAGAAAGGCAGAAAAGAGAGGATGGGTAAAAGGAAGAAAGGGCTCTCCGGCTGGGACATCTGACGGTAGCGGCGGCGTCGGCAAGCAACCAGGGCGGTGGATTTTTGTTTGATAATTCACAAGGACCTAGGATTGCTCTTGGTAGACCAGCTACAGAGACGTAGCAGTACCTGATGAATCAAATTGCATCAAAACACTCAAGCCCGCTCAGGGGGGTAAAAAGGCTGAACCAGCGAGGAGAGCCCTTTGGGGGGGCATGGGGGGTGAGTTCGAGACGGGGGCGCGCATACCGAAAGTCAGGGCGGCCTCGGATTGGCCTCGAGAAATGCCTAAATTGGGCGATGAGAGTGTGCTCGTCCCCAGATAAGAGTGGAGACCCTCAATCCTCGGCAGCGCATGTCGATGCCAATACCTGGCATTACGTACCGCGACCGTTCCACTTGCGGAACCGGGAACCCACTCGTCTAGGCCAGGGCAGGGGAGGGAGGGAGGAACTGCGAGCGGACGAGGTTCCCTAGTAGGCGTGCAGGCGTGCTGGCGTGTACTGAACTGTGGGCGTCTTTCCCTCCGCGGCCACCAGGAAAAGAAGAGCCGTTCCTTTGGCTTGAAGCATGCAGGTACAATCAAGTTGCAAGACAGCTGGTGCTTTGGTGCCTTGGCCGACTGACCGAGCCAACCGCCTTGCTTGGCTTGGCTTGACTTGGCCTGGCCGCGCCTGGCTTGGCCTTTGCTCCTTGCTGCACGCCAATTCCGTGATGGCCTGGTCTGGTTCTCGTGTGCTCTTTCCCCATTTTCGATATGCTGTTCGAGGCAAGTACTGTACAGTACGTTGGCCGGTTTGGGGGAAAGTTGTTTGCTCACGTCGTACCTGCCGGCACTTGATCACCGGCTCGCCAATACATACCGGCAGGAGCCCCGCCAGATACAGTTAGGCACGTATGTGCAGTACAGTAACTTACAGGACTGTACCTTCCCTTGCTTGCCTTGGCAGGGACTCATTCAGGTACACCCGCCTGTGGCGTGTCGTTTCCAGCTCTTTCAACTTACCCGGCCCATGACGATCACTTGTCGCGGCGACGCGCGAGGCTTTCATTCCATGTCCTTTCTGCATCTTCAGCCATCCAACAAGAGGCGTCTGGGGCGGATACTGCACTGTATCGTACTTTTGGTCCCCCAGACGCCAACTGTTACAGAATCAATCGTTCCCCTGGTCTTATTTGCACGCCATCAACAGCCACGACCAGAAGCGATCGACGGACAAAGCGTTCGTTGCACTGACGGGCGTGCATGAGCGCGGGGTCCTATTCTTGCCTTAGCGGCGGTCGCTCTCGCCTCAGCAGACGTCTCCGTCCCACCTTGCTGCTCTGGGCTGCCAATTGTCGAGATGGCCTGCTGTATCGGCAACTACATCCGCCTTATTCTGCTCGTGCTGCAACCGCTAAATTACAATTTGTTCTTGACTGCACCGCACTGTTTTCTGCCGGCTACTGTACTGTAAGCTTCTTCATAAACGACAACATCACCTCTCGCAAAGTCATAATAAACATCATGTCCTCAAACACATCGGACGGCCGACTGCGGTTCTGCAACTCTTGCACTACCACGTCGGTGGCACTCTCGTCCCGCTCGTTTGTCGCGCCGGACCGAGGAAGCAAGACAAACTTGTATCATAACAGGGAACCAAGCAGGTAAGCTGCATGTTCGACGGTATCTATTGATATGCCACCCCTGCGGAAAATCTGATCAACCATCAAGCCAGCCGGCGTGGTGCCCGACGTCCGACCGACGGAAGCATTCCAGCACCGTCCATCGATGTACTGTAGCGCCCTGGCGTCTATGTCGCGACTCAACGGCGAGGCTGGGTTACTACGACGATAAACGAATAATCCTTTCCAAACATCATCAAGAAGTGCAGATTCGTCAGCTCAACTTGCTGTACTGATGTAAGTTGCTGTAATGCAGATACATCGTCTCCGTAGTTCGTTACCGGTGTAATGATTGATCACTCATACAGTACGACCTAAGGTAGAGATGATAATCAGCATGTTCAGGATACTCGCTTCTCTCAACCCTGTCATGCTATTCCTTGCCATCTCTCTGAGAAGTTTGGATCTGCTATGCTCTGCTTAGAGATGAACGCGCGTGATGTATGCCATCCGCGACCATCTTTCGGCATCGTTGGCAGGCATGAATCAGCCCCATGGCATATTGGGAGCTCCTCTTGCTCGTCATTGACATGCAACAGATCTTTGATGGCAATTCTTGGCGGCGGGTCGTCCAAAGACCTGTGAACCGGTGCCCATGGTTTGTTTGATTATTCCAACGGCGGGCGCGGATGCCTTTGTGCCTCAAATCATGCATACGACATGATTGCGCATCATTCGGAACTGCGTCGCCGTAAGCGAGTTGTTTCCGACCCTCACCGGGTTGGGATGCCGTGTCCCGAAATTCCAAGGAGTAACGTAAGTCTACTCTGTACGAATAGAGAGAGGTAATTAGACGAGAAACGCAAGGTGAACGACTGGGATTGCCCCAAAGCCTATCACAGTGAGTAAGCGCGTTCAATTCGCACTGTGCACGGCATCCCTGCAGCGTCTTGTCCTTTAGCCTTTTGGCACCTTCGCCTGCCGCTATCCCCGCATGTGGATCTTGGAAGTCGCGCGGCACGGATTTTAGACTTCATTTTTGTCTGTCCGGTGTTTTGGCCGCAGTTTGGTCCCTCGTTTCCCGTCGAACCGGCTGAGCCGACTCCACTACTGCGGTGCTCCCACAGTACGTAGGCTGACCCCCCTACGCCGCGGCTGCGTGAATAACCACCAAGCCTGCGACATGGCGGCCATATGCGATTACGTTTTCCGTACGTATTGCTGATGAAATTGGCTATCTAGGTACGGCCAGGAGCCAGCTCCTGGGAGCACTCGACACGATTGCCATTGTTGCACATTTCTCGATTGCATTCTTGAGCAGCATGCTGTCATCTCGCCGGACCAACGCGAACAAGATACAGTACGTGAATCTCAGAGCAGACAAATGACAGAACTGCGTTATCAAACAACATTTGCAGTTCCAGCAGAGAGTCCAAAAAAACACCTAGATAGGACGGTCCGTAACTCCGGACGGCGTACGGCATGTCCACGACGAGATTGATATCAGCACAAGCGACAATTACTGATCACAACTGTTGGCGTTTAATGACTTGAATTATGAATAAGTTACTGTATGGAACGCAATCCGTCTCAGCTTGCTTCCCGCGTGGGTACGCACTAGAACATTGGATATCTCCACTCGGCCGTTACGAAAATGGAAACATAACTTATCTTCGAGACACAATACAGTACTGTAGGTACAAAGGCCTACAGACCGCCTAGGTAAGTCCAACAGATGGCTAGGAAAGGCGGTGGAACCTTTCGCTGCAGTTATTCCAGATTCATCCGGCCAGGGCTTTCCATGTTTCTTTTTGGGATAATCGGCCCTCGGACACTTTCAGGGTTCGGTTTGGACAGGGGGATTTTCTGCTGACGGCTTGCCGCAGTTCACTCTGCAACATTTCGGGCAAGAAGGCAACTTATGGCCCTGCGGTCAGACAGACCTCAGCTCAGCCATCCGGGGCAGCCAAGTAGATATTCTACTACAAGCCCGAGACCTACAGCAGTCTACTGTAAGTTATGCTCTGGGCAGCTGTCAGGACGGGAGATCGACCTTCTTACCTGCGCAAAACAAATTCGGGTGCAGCACAGCATGTACAAGCCCACGCAAGGCGCTGCAACAGTCTGGCCTTGTGACCCGCTCGCACTGCATGATGCGGGCTCGTGGGAAAGGCATTTGATCTCAGTTCATCCTCCTGCAATGCAACCCACGACCGGCAAGCAATCCGCCAGTGGGGTTATGAGGCGCGGCGTGCATTGCAGCAGCATGACAGTTCCTAGCAGACGGTAAACGAGCTGGATATCTCGTATCGTCGTGATGCGCAATTGCAATATGTCGACGGATATGATGCTGGCTGTCCAGGGTTATAACGCCACGACTGAATTCAGGGTAGCCTGTCTGGCGATGGAAGAGAAGCCAGAATGCACCATTACCTCACAAAGGCTCACATTATCACCGACCTTTGGAGACGATCTTTTCTTCTACGGATCCAGGATGTACCAATCGCCTTCGTGCGACTCAATTCGGCAGCCACTTGAGGCATCGTTTGTTTACTCGTCAAAATACTTTCATCGTACTGGACTGGTTCTCTTTTCAAGTATACGCTGAGATCCCTCGACAGGTGCTGCTGATTACCCGGACTGCCCACCGAAATCAACTCGTGGCTGTAGCTGAAGAGGGAGAATGAGACATTACACGGCGATTACAAGAATCGCAAATCTTACAGAGGCTCCACGACCTCAGAACAGACGGGACGAAACGTGTCTGTCTGATGCCTTATCCTGAATGGTGGAAGGCAAATGCATTCACGAAGTGAAAGACTCGCAAGGCCCGTGCCAGTCTCTCGAGATTTCGACAGCGGAGCCCAGATAAGCGAAGCGGGCAGAAGCAAAATTATCGATCTGTGCTTTTCTTTTTTCCCCAACCATTCAAAGCTCGATCTCACAGGTCGCCGCCTCCCCTGGTCTTCCGGCCCGCACTTGATTCAGATTTAGCCACTGATGACGGTGGCGCCTGGACTCAGGAGTTCGGGACTCTGAAGGAGGCTCTGGCCTAAGTAGTTGGTGCCCGCGTCAGCAGCCCGAAAGCCAACGTTGGTAAGGCTCCCCCATACGATATCGCGCCTCATGGTGATATCTGCATGAGCATTGCGGTCCGCCGGTCACGTTGATACTCGCGTTCAAGGGAGTCTGCTGTTTTTTTTTCGACATTGATAGTCCTGTCCCGGCGATCATCTCAGTCCATTGGGTAAACGACATCCGCCATCAGACACAATTCAGCCTCATACCGTCTTGCCGCCACCCGCCCCCCCTATCCCCTTGCGGCGTTACTTTCACTGTGCGGTATCTCGACGACCTTGAGCCGCCTTCTCCCCACTGCTTGCGCCAGTCCGCCAGCTTCCCCCCCAGCGAATCGTGGCCATGACGCCCAAGGTCGACGCCACAAGAAACGCGGCTGATATGGTTTCAAACCAACCCACCCCGACGCTTTGCACCGCTGGCAGCACCACGGCCGTTGCTAAGCAGCCCGCCAGATAGCGAACAAAGTAGTTGGCTGCCGTGACTTCGGCGCCTTGGCCGGGGATCACATCCAGGCAATACGTGTTGAGGGCCGGAAAACTAAACAACTGTCCGATGCCCTGCAGAAAGAGGGCAATGACAGGCACCGGTATTCCGCCTACCGCTCTGTCCACTGTCCAGCCATAGACAAGGATACAAGCGGGCATCAGCAAACCCATGAAAGGAACCGCGGATCGCAACCGGTCCTCCGGCACGCGGATGCCGCCTCGCTTCCTGATCCAGACCCGCACGGTTCGGTCTGCCCAGCGGCCGCCCATCAACGTGCCCATGAGGTATCCGCAACCTGGCGCAAGATAGAAGAGTCCGGATAACAGTGGCGTTTCAAGATGGAAACGAGGATTCAGCACGTATCGAATCGGGGTCAACAGGCTGTACATGTTCCAAAGGAGTGCCGAGCTGCCGCACGCAACCAGTATCTGGTTCCAAAATCGATACAAGCGCAATGGCCTCGCAGGGTTGATCATTCTCAGCACCATTGCTATTTTCTCCCATCCTGACTTGCCCCGCAAGTCGACGAGCTTCTTGCGATGGATAGTTTCTGGTACGAGGAAGAAGACACCGAGCGCAGCTGCTCCTGCGAGGGCCGTCTGAAGCCAGAAAATGGATCTCCATGACGAATAAGTCACAATGATGCCTCCCAGGAATGGCCCGAATGCCGGCCCGATGAGTGTGCCTGACATGAACCACCCGAGTGCTGTTCCCCGCTCTGTCGGGCAATACATGTCTCTAGAATTCGAGACACGTCAGTCTTATGGAAAAATGAACAAGTGCCATGGGGCAAACATGGGATTCGAGCTCGGCGCCGCACTGCTTCGACGGACTGTTGGCGCCTGCTGGAAATGAACCACGCACCCTATGCAGGCTGATCCTAGAAGAATGAAAGCGGTTCCCTCAAAGGCCGTGGCTGCCCGAAAGACGAAGAAGGCTGCCAGATCAGGCGCCAGAGCCGTCGCCAGGCTCAACAGGAAGAACAGGGCTGCGGTCAGGAGTAACACTGGGCGGCGCCCAAATACCTCGCTCACCGGACCCCAGACGATGGGCGAGAGTCCCATGAAGACCATGTAGCCCGCGTTGCTGACATTGATGATGGACCCCGTCGTGCCGTATTCCGAGGCGACTTCGGGTGTGGCAGCGAGCACGCTGGTGCTGGACTGTGGCGATAGGAAGGCACAGAGAGCGCAGATGGCGACAACGACGCGCTTGCGGCGGCTGTCCAGTCGATCGTATACGTTTTCATCGTTGTTGACGGTTAAAGTGTCGGCATCGAATACGTTCTGATGGTGAAAGGTGTCTGGCCCAGAAACATGGGATGCACAACGATTTGCCTCAGCCATGGCACGGATTTCCAAGTCCCCCTCGACCGCGTGGTTGTTCCGTTGATCTTGCTTGCATTGTCTCCGATCTTTGTCTGAGACGATGCTGAAAGGAGCACACGCTTCCCGAGCCATACTGCCGCCTGCCAGCTGCCGTTGCCAGCTGCCAGAGCATGAAAACCTTTCTATGGTGTTGGCATTCGAATCTTACATCCTTACCGCGACTCATGAACAGCAATGGCACATCGAAGGCAGCACGGTGTCCAGATAGAGGAAAGAAGTCAGTCACATACAGTATTGCAGTGTTGCGTGAAATAGCAGAAGCAGATTCAGAGGCGCAGAACAACGGCCTATGCCGAGGTACGACAGCCGAACACCCTCCCGACCTCGATAGTCTCTTCGGTCATCGGCTTACCTTGGCTGTCAGAGCCGGCTTGACCTCCTGTTGCCCCTCATACGGAGCGCTGGCATTTTAAAATAGAGCCTCACCGCTCTAAAGTACGGCGCAGTACAGCAGGGGAGACTCCCCGTGTTCAAGCATCTTGTCACATTTTGACAAAGCTGGACCTGCATGGGAGGAGAACGGAGTGCTCGATACCCCAACCCCGGCTACACCGCAGATGGGCCTCGGCTATATGTGGAATCTGCCAAGCGCGGCGAGTCGCGGGACAGCATGCACGAGGACTCATGCATGCAAGCCGGGGAAGACAGCCGTCTCGCAGACGTTGGTGTCTTCTTATCTGGAAACCCGTGGCATCCTGGCACCGATAAGGCGATGCTTCAGCGAACTGACCGGGAACGGCAGATAGTGTACTTCAGGAGACTTTCCCTTGCCTCATGATCTTACAGCCATATGTCCAGACGTCACATACACTATAGTCTGGATTCGCTTGCCAGTCGTGCTTGTGTCCGCGCCGTCCCTCAGTAATAAGCAGAGACAGCAATTCCGGGTTCGCAAGGACTTACAGCTGCCGCACTCATAGCAGTCTGTTGATGAGCAGGAGCCTGGCTTCCTAGCAAGGCAAAGACATAGACTAACATGCTTCCCCGATCTGGATGGCCACGGTCGATCGACAATATAACTGTTATCTCGAGTTCCTCTGGTGAATCAGCAGAAAGTATCATTGGATCTACTAGCCGGCGAAATCGGTTGAGGGCTAGGAAGGCTTCTGCCTTGTGGCCAGCTCGCTCGCCTGGATCGTCACAGGGATAGTGTAGCGGACGGGTACAGGCCAGTTACCTGTCAGAAAAGCCTGGCTATTGATCAAGACGAAGAGGCCTTGGGTCATTTCCGACGAGACATGCTGATGGAATATATCCATAACTCGCTAACCCCGATGGTAGACGATCCAATCGTGAAACTTGAGGAGACGTGAACACATCAAGTTTGAGGTTGACTCAACAACATCTAAGACACGAGAAAACGATACTTACGAACGTTTATCCACGCGCAAGCAGACGAAGTGATGGGATTCGGAAGATGGCCTGAGAATCGCCTGGAAATGAGTGACCCGATCAACTGCACCTCGAATGAGCCTGCAGCTCTGTTATGAACGCTGGTCGCAACCGCTTTGATGCGAGAAAGTGAAGACGGGAACAAGCAGAACCACAAAAGCTGGCCGGTCCAGCCACGCTACGACTTGATAGCCTGGAGAGACAGTGAGACCGCGCAGGTATCTGACAGCATCATTGGGGGGAGGAAATGCCCCGAAGCCGAGGCGGTTTGCATCAAGGGTCCAGTTCATGGCATTCAATAAGGGGCTGAGTGTCACTTTGGGGCTGACAAGAGCCTTTCCTTTGCTCGAGGTTAGGTACGCAGATTGCGGTAGCTTTCAAACCAGGAGACATTTGGAAACGGAATTGAGAAGAGGTAAGTTGTCACTTTTCATCACTGCGATTGCTGCTGGATCCATGAACTGCTGCTAACGCACACATCTCGAAAGCAAGGAGCAAGGAAAAGTCGCTCCGACCAAATTCACACCATCGACAAGGCGCTGTGGACAAGTGTCTTTTACCATGATGCTATTTTTGTATCTCTCAAGGAAGGAAGACAGAGCGAGAGGAGAAAATGTCTCAAATGCGGAATGAAGGTACGCAATCCGCCTCCTCCCCGGCCCCGCGAGCGACGACTTGTCTTGACGAGGGAGGCGAGAAGAGGGCTGCTAGCAGCTCTTTGTCGCACTTTTTACCTTATTTCTCTTCCCGCTATAGAACAACTAGCGGAATAGAAGCGCTCCGTAGCAGGAAAGAGGAGGGGCGGGAGCACAGCGCAGAGCGAGGTGAGGGTTTTGGGATGCCATGTCATTGACTCTCATTCACACCAGTGGCGCAGGTTCGCCTTGTCTCGACAATCCACTCTCCGATCTTTCGTCACTCTATGAGATCAATAGTCTCGCGTGACATTGGATTTCTCGACGTGTCTAGAGTTGAAAGTGTCTGAAGATGGCGAGCTCGACTCACGTGTCCGTCCTTGCGGACATCCCGTCTTCTGCATTTTTGCTTTCTCTCTCATAGACTCATACCCTTGTTTCTTCGCCATTGTCCGAGCTCGCCAACAAGCTTCTCGATATCCGAACAATAATGCATCAATACGGAATTTACTCTCGACTTACAGCAATTTGAACAAATTTGTCGAGAACGGACGCCATTCAGTGATATACCACGGCAGCCTTATTTGTGGAGGCATGAATCGCTGCAATTCATGAGAACCAACTGTGCATTCGACTCACCCTGAGATCATACTTTTCCTTCCTAATTGACAGACGAAGGCGCACGACCGCTGGCGGTTAAGCCTCGTACAAAAAGCACTCAGGAGTGATTTAGGACATAAGCCTTTTTGTTGATCAAGGGTGGTTTCGAACACGGTACATGATTGCATCTTCCGCCTCTGAAGGAAACCAACGATCGCCGATAGACGGCCGACATTTACACCATGATTCTTTCATCATCACTCCCCGGCATATGCCTCTTATGTCAAGCAGCTCTTGTCGTCGCGAAACCCTTTCCGAATGCACCCGAACACAGAACGATTGAGAGGAGAGGAAAGCAGGGGATGATCAAGGCCATTGAGAGCTTCCGAAATAACAATAAGCAACTAGACGACTATGAGCCTGTTGCTATCGACACTTATATCCACATTGTCACGACGACGGAAGACAATCAAAGAAACGTGACTGTGAGTGTCTCCTCTTCTTCATCCATCCATCGCCACTAGAAGGCTAGAACCCTGTTACGCCTTCAGTCACTAACACACCGGGACCAGGACGACGACCTGCGGCGGCAAATGGAGGCTCTCAACGACGCATATCGGCCGGCCAAGATGTCCTTTGGCCTCAGGGACGTTACGCGCGTCGACGACCCCGAATGGAGCGTCGGCAAGGACGAGGACGCCATGTACCGATCGCTTCACCGGGGCGACCGGAGCGCGCTCAACCTGTACATACTCGAGGACATCTTCCGCGCCGACGCGGGCCCCAACCGCATCGTCCGGGGCGAGTCGACGTACCCGGACCGGTCGGGCGACAACGGGTCGCAGGACGACTATGTGCTGGTCCAGTCGTACACGCTGCCCGGGCGCGTCAACAAGGGCGACCCGAGCAAGCGCAACTACGGCGCCACGGCCGTCCACGAGGTCGGCCACTGGCTCGGCCTCTTCCACACCTTTGAGACGGCCTACGGCGCCGAGCTGGGCGACCTCGTCGACGATACGCCCTTTGAGACGGATACCTATATCCAGCTCCGCTTCGGCGAGCCCTTTGATGACGAAAACGGTGACCGCCGCGGCGTGTGCAAGAGTCTGGAGCCGGGTGTGCCCAACAACATTGGCAACTTTATGAATGATGCGCCAGAGTATGTTTTCTCTCTCTCTCTCTCTACTCGTCCCTTCTCTCCCTCCCCCCTTTTATTAAGATTTGAGCCCCCTCTCCCGCGCGATCTAGTTGATAACCAGAGAGCTAAACGATGTTCGCGACAGTTATTGTCGATTCGAGTTCACTCCGGGCCAGCTGCTCAACGTCCGCCGCTTGTGGGACTACTTTCGCGCTCCCTCGCCGGGCCAGCAGCAGCAGCAACCGCCCGACGGCGACGGCGAAGGAGAGCAGCCCCAGGCGCCAAACTTCTTCGCAAACAGGACACCCAATGAGATTCCCCAAGCAGCCCAGACCGTATTCCTCCCGCCCGGCTCGGCGCCATCGTCCGATCCGTTCCTGCAGACGCCTGCCAATGCCGTCGTGCCGGCCACAACGGACCTCGCCGTCGAGACCCCCGCGGGCGGAGCCTTGCCGCCGGGATACTTTCGCAGCGGCGGCGGGCCGGATGAGTCTTTGGCCGCAGGGGGTCCGGCGCCCACGGAGGTCATGAATCCGCAGCCGCCAGGCCGTTTCCCGGACCCCGGCGCGACAGACTTTACTATTCCGTATCTATCGCAAATCCACACCTTTCAATACTTTGTCACGGGCGCCGGCCGCGGTCCGTCGGCAGGCATCGTCGTCGACCCGCGCCCCATGACGCAAATCTTCCAGGCTCCCGTGGGCGGCGCTTACCCTCCCCCCATGACGGTGTCGTACGCGGACATGGCGGCAGCGGGGGGCCCCCTCGCGACTCCGTTCAGCGGTAGCGTCACGGTCCAGTCGTCCTATCCGGACCCTACGGCTGCTGCTGCTCCTACGCCGACTTCTTCGGCTCATGACGGCGACGACTACTATGTCCCCGACAGCTCCGATGGGTTCCCGTCTATATACAGCAACCCCAAGTTCGCAGGCAAGGGAGGCCAGGCGGCGGACCCGACGACGCCCGGGTCTTCCATGGCGACGCCTACCGGTGACGTGGAGCCTACGACTCAGGCGTCTCCTCCTCCCGGTGGTGA
Organism: Hirsutella thompsonii MTCC6686; assembly: GCA_000472125.2. NCBI lineage: Eukaryota > Fungi > Ascomycota > Sordariomycetes > Hypocreales > Ophiocordycipitaceae > Hirsutella > Hirsutella thompsonii. Next base: position 21,169 of record APKU01000092.1, read on the forward strand.
TGGTGATAGTGGTAGTGGTGGTAGCAGTCCGAGTGCGGGCGCGTCTTCCTCTGGGTCGTACGATTCTCCTACAGCAGAGTCGGGCCGCAACGCAGTATCTCTCACGTTACTCACCAGCGTCGTGGGCGTGGCTGTTTATATGATTTTGTAAAAGAGGTGCAAAACACCTTGTCGCAAGCAAGAGAAAAGATCTGGAAGTTTTGTTTACATCGCTACGACAGACAGGGAAAATGATGTGATGGCGCGGCTGGTACTCGGCGCCGTGTGGATGGACTGTCTGGATGGACAACTCAAGATATATGAACGATTCACACATTGTATACAAGAGCAGATAGCGAAACTGATATCATCATTGGTCATTTAGCAGGATACTTAAGTGAAAGACGCCGTATCTGCACCATGTTGAGGCTTCGTGATGCATCCAGGTTTTTTTTTGTCCAAGGCGATTCTTATCCTAGACTTCAGGTTGCACCCAAGAGCCTCAGCGGCTGTAATGACATGCCGCCCTCCTCCCAATACTCCATGCAATGCTTCATGTGCTCATCAAAGGGTATCCAGCCGTGAAAAAAACAACCATTGCCATGCTCCCACACTCATCCGTTCCCATATATACCAGTCTTCACCGTGTTACTCCTCCATCATGCTGACAGCAACTTCTGAACTCGCTCCTGAATGACTCGATCCACCGGCTGGTTCAGCCGTTGAACCACGACATTGTCCCGGCCGCCAATCGTTACAATCCTGATCCATTGCGGCGCAATCTCAGCCGCAATGAGTTTGACGCACACCATGCCCTCTTCTTTGGAGATGGGCACTCGAAGCGAGTCCTTGAGCTTTTCCGTGATGACCGCCATGGTAAAGGCCTGACGAGGCAGTGACATGGGGTTGGCCAGGCTGAGCATTGAGATGGTAGCCGCCACATCGGTGACGCGGTTGAGGGCCGCTCGTCGCTGGAGCTCGGGGCCTGAAGGCGGAAGAGGCTCGTTGGCCTTGGCAAGTTGCTTGAGACGGAGCCGGTCCAGGAGGCTCATCTTGGAGCCGTCAGGGTTGAGCGCGGGGCCGCTGACAGCTGCTTGCTTCTTGGCTTCCATGCTTTGTTGCTTGGCGGCAAGACCGCTCTTCAGTTCCGAGAGGGCTCGCTGGCCCTTGGCGAGCATGGGATTGAAGTGAGCGGATGACCCCATGTCCGCGATGGCGGCTTGCGGAAGGTCGGCCAGCGATAGACTGTCGAGAGTGATTCCAACGTCCGTCATGTCGTCGGTGGCCTTTTCGGTGCAGAAGGCGTTGAGGTTCTCGCGGAACTGTTTGTTCAGGCGCTCCTCGTTGATGGAAGTGCCGGCCAAGGCTGGAGCCAGCTCGATGCAGACCTTACCGCGGCCATAGTCGGACACGATGAACGGTGATGCAACATCCTTGCTGCAGGAGTAGGCTAGGATTGCCACGCATCGCCGGATGTCCTCAACCGTGACTTGTCGCTTGCCCCATGAGCGCGAGATATTTGGTAAGATTGTGCGTAGATCGATGGGAGCATTGCTGCCGGTTTGGGCGATTTGGAGTGTAATCGTCTTCAAGAAGGCCCTGTTCAAGCGGACGAGCTCGAGGAGATGCTGCGGCAAGGAGTCGTCGGTTGACTCTTGCTTGGATGCCGCGTTCTTCTCAGCCTGCTGCCGAAGAAGAACCTCAATCCTTGGCTGTATGGTCTTGCCAAGGCTTCGAGACTTTGCAATAATCGTAGACTCGGAGGCTTTGTGCGCAGTCTGGGCCTTGGAAGGGGTCGACTTGGCCGTGCGCTTGCCCTTGGTTGCTCGCTTGACGGGAGTCACCGGCTTCGATTGGATTTCTGGTCGACGGCAGGCTCTCTTGGCTGGAGCGATAACCGCATCCTCCTCGTCACTGCTGGGCGGGAAGGAGACGGTCCGACGCGTCAAGACTGTCCTGACATCATCTTCAATCGAGGAGGCCTTTCTCTTTTTGGTGATTACTGCGTCTGTGACGGTGACAGCTGCCTTGCCAGTAACGGATTTGAGTTGGGCATGGCCCTTGGAGACGCGGGTGAACGCATCCATGGACCCAATCGCTTGGGGAGGAGCTGCCTGGGCAGGCCGTTTTCTCGCGGGTCGAGGCATCGTTGTGACTTGGGTGATTACAGTCGTCGAAGACGAATGAAAACGGAAGGTGAAGGGCGTGGAAGAGTGAATAGACAGTGGCTGCCCGACTAGATGAGATGGGCAGAACAAAGGGAGGCGAGAGTGTCTGCGTTGGTCGCAATGGCCAAGAATAGAACAAAGGCAGGTTCCGTCGAGACACAGGTGGAGGGATGGGAAGTCGCAGACGAATATGTAACTTGGTGAGAGGTTTGATGCGTATATCAAGAAACAAGTACGAAGTCAGGAGGTACGGATTGCAATGGGTCACTTTACAAGGGGGCGGCTACACGAGGAAAATTAGAGGTCGACGCGCTCCCTTTTCCGAGTCGAGACGCGTCCGGCGCTTGACGCGTTCAAACCGCGTAAAGTGACCAGGGGGTTGGGCGGCACATCGAAGAAACCCCCCCCCCCCCCCCGGCTGGTCCCGGACCCACTCACTTGCTGTGAGTGCGTTCCCACCGCGAACAGACATTGTCCATCCTATTCTCGCTATGCTCCACAGTCAAGCATTGCTGTAAGCAGTCATCAATTCACCTCCAAAAAGCATCGCCAAAATGCGGCACGATGGAACATTTCTCTCCATGAATGTGGTCAAAGACGAGGGCACAACAGCGCTCCATCATATTGAATATGCCACTGAATCTCCAGAACATTCTGAGATGGAAGCGCGACTCGCTTTCGACAGCCGATAGCCGACGGATTTATCAAAGAAGAACGATCGATTCACGTGAAAGCCAAAAAAAAAAGGGCGGGCATCAAGAGAGAGAGAGAGAGCCGCCGCCGTCATCGGCACGTGGCGCAGCGTTTTCCCACAAAACGATCCTGCTTCGATCACATAAACGCTCAATACTGATACGTATGCACTTTGGGAGCATCGTGCCTGCTCTCCCTCTCTCTCTGCCCGTTTGAATGGATAAACTCTGCAAAAAAAAGCCCCATCCGTTTTTCTCCTCAACGCCATCGACCTGGCCCCGTTGCCAATGCTCCCCCCTTCTCACGACCGAACGTTTGCAAAACTTGACTTCTTTGTCACGGAGATGCATGACCTGCTGCCTAGGGCACTTCGGAACGCACCCTCAAGCATGCCAGACTTGGCAGTGCAAGAGGAGAGAGAGAAGCTCCCGTCTCGCTGCACCGCAATACCGCCGGTCCAGCGCCCCTCGACGAATCGAATGACCGGCTCTCCCGTCTTGATAGGCTCACATCTCGTATTGGGCCCTCGTTGACACACGCTCGCCCATCGTAGGGCAGGCCATAGTCGAGTATCTAGCGACCGCGCCTCCAAGCGTCGCCCTCTCGAACGTTGAGTCCGGCCGGGTGTCCCCGTTTCCGTGGGATTGTGATGCTTGTCTGGAGCCGATGCCGGCAGCCTCCTCGTCGTGATTCTATTCGATATCGAGGCTGTCCTTTCGGCAACACGAGTCTGGGGGTAGTGACTGTCGCGTTACACGATGTCCTGGACAAGATGATGCGTGGAGCCGCCTGCCCGCTATGCTCGGCCCTGTCTCGTATTCGCAGGGCAGTCCCGATTCACGAGTCCGTGATCTTGCCGGCCACGGGCTCTTGATTTCGATGCTTCCATCGCGTTCCGAAACTGCGTAGAAGGCCAAAATATCCATGGAGCAACCCCGCCGTGCCGCTGCGAGGCGTCCCTATGCATCTGCTCGTCACCCCTGCGGCAGTCTGTTGCCCGTGTAACTGCCCGTCGGTCGTTCCAATCAAGCTGCTTTTGACTGTCCCTACTTCAGCTGGCATCCGGTCAAGCTGCAGGCTACACATCACTGCCATCTCACAAAGTGCGCCACTCGACCTTCTCCAGCTCGTCATGGAGTCTTAATTAGCGGCAAAGCCTATCAAGGATCACCACACCCCTTGCCCTGGCCCTGTCATGCTTGACTGCGGCGAATGCCCAAACTCTGTTGTCCCCCTTGTGCTTCTATTTACTCTTTTGAGTGCGTCCCAATGGAGCACTGACTGCCTGAGCCATGGGCTACATGCCCGTCACATCTTTGCCCCAAGGCCCAGCTCTAAAGGCTTTCAAGCCCGACCCCCTTTTTGTTTTCTGTGGCCCGTTTTGCCCGATTTGTTCCATGGTACCATAAGCGCGTCCTTTTGCTGCTTTGCATAATGACTCCTAAATCCCGTAACGCCGTTGAGATCTCCAAGGCGGATCTCTACAAGAAAAGGTTGGGTAGAGCTGGATTATTGGCGTCTTGCTTATGGCGGCCAGTCGCTTGTTATTAAGTGAAAATGCAATGCTCGCCCCCCCTATGGTCGGAGCGCCTCGGTGGTTTGACGCTGTGTAGCGCTATCCTGGTGCCCCCGGGAACAGCGTCCTGACTTGCCCCCGGGCAGCTTAGCGACGAGCAGGAGCGTGCCAATGATCAGCTCTGAAGCTGACGGGGCTCGGAGGCGGTGGTGCAGGAACCGTATAGTCGTCTTCTTGAATGCGGCGAACAGGTGTAGACGGCCTGTTGTCCCCGGCATTGAGCGTGGCATTGAGGCTATTGTAGAGGTCGTGCGACGTCATGAGGCGGAGATTGCTGCGCTGAGCCGAAAGCGCTATGGGGGAGGCGACCTGAGGAGCAGGCATTGTGGAGGAAGGGCTGGTTGATGGAGATGAAATTTTACAAGAGACGGAGGCGGGCTAGTACGGGGATGGATGTCAGTACTGAAATTCTGGTAATCGCACATCCATACGTGATACTGAGGTGCAACATACAATGATGGGGATAGGACTGTCGATAGCAGTCAACTGTGGCTCGACTCGAGATTGGTGATTTAGATATCGAGAAAAATGGTATGCGACCAAGCCGAGCTTGACTTTGTTGACGGTCGAGCCTGTTGAGCTTGTCAATAACATTTCTGCAGAGATTGAAGAGACGAATGCGTACAGTAAAGTTGGTGGGATGTCGACGATGCGGATAGGAAGAGGTGCCTCAATGGGAGGAGACAGCGGCTTGCCTTTGTACTAAACGAGAGTCGGGTTGTCGGTGATGGATGCGACGAGGCACGCGTAAAACAGAGACAAGTCGATGCAAAGACACGAGGCGAGCTTGAGAAGTGACGAGATGCTGAGGGAAGAAAGTTCTGGAGTTGGGAAGAGGGGGAACGGTCGGAGAGGCAGCAGTGAATTTATTCCAACGGCAAGTAAGAGAGCTGTCGTGGCTTGAGGCAACTTGGGCTCATGTAGCATGAAAGTACCGCCAGTGCCCCCTTGGGGACAATAGGGCACCCGCTGGGATGGCACGCCGGGGGCGAGCGGACTGGGGGGGAAGTTGCAGCATTTTGGGGGAGAACGAAGGAGGAGGGGGTGGGACAAGCTCAGCTTGGGGGGTGGCATGCGGAGATATCGTAGTACCGTACGTAGGGCAAACGGGGCTTTGGTGTGGAGGTGGAGCGGAGGTGGGTCAGCGGGAGAGGGGAGGAGAGGTGGCGCGGGGAACGCAAGCGAGACCTTGGGGCAGACGTGAAGGGGCAAAGGGAAGGCAACAAACAGAGAAAGATTTTCCGGGGAACAAGGGAAGGAGGGCTCAACTGTCTTGGACTGTTCAGGCCAGGTACCGCTACAGAAGAGCACGCATTCAAGCCAGAACAACTTTGCCTTGGTCCGGATTGCGTCGTACTTTGTAGCATCTCGTTGGCCGCACTGGTCTTAGTGTCTCCTCCTCCTGCATTTACGTACTTACGTACGCCTGTCTTTTTGAAGGAAGGGATTTTGAATAATCTCCTCGTCCGCCATCTTGTCTTGCCTGACCCGGTCCACCGGAGCAAAAGTTATGCAAGGCAATTCATCTCTTTCTCTCCTTTTATGCCGTGCCGTGCAAATAGCGAGGTTACTGGCATCACCCTGAAAGGGGGGTTGAGAAAGCGCAACAGGAAGCGCAGCAGGAGATAAAGGGGCCTCGCGGGTGCCGTCTCGTCTCGGCCGGGAACTGGAAGAAGCATCGATGCTACAGGTGCCGGGATGTGCGAGCTCACGGCGAGCAGACATCATCAAGGTAGAGAAAGTACTGTACATGTCAAAGTAACGTAAGCAGTATGGCAATAGGTACCTAAGGCACCTATCACATTGTGCAGGTCGAGAGAGTCGTGGAGGGGCGTGAATTGGGGATTTGACGAGGAATGCGCCAGGTACCTTGCCTCTCTCTCTCTCTTAGCACCGTCACCAATCGGCAGGGTGGAAGGAAAGAGCGAGAAAACACAATGCAATGGAAGCCCTAGGCAAGCGCGAAGTACTGCACAGCACACGTTGCCAGCAAGTTGCCAAAAGCAAGCGCGGGTTCATGTCCGTGCCTGAAGCCATCACATACCTTCATGCCCCCAAGTCAGAATCGTCGACGAAGCTGCCCGAGTTACTGTAGGTTTCCGAGGCCAACACATAGCAGAATGAGTTTGCCCAATATCATATCTGTACGTGGGCGCGCAACCCCCACACCTTGCGTAGCCGGAACCTTGTGGCCCGAGACTCGATTCTGCGTCCTCGGCAGAGTGCAAAGTGAAAGGCTGGACAAAGCCAGATGTACTTGGTAGATACCTGGATTACAGGATGCGAACAGGCGCCTTCCTACGGTCAATTGTCGACGCACCAGACCAACATGGAAGGTGTAGGTCACTAGTCCGGGGTGGTTTGGCAGCGGCGAGCGGGGGAAGGCACAGTCCATGCTGTACATCGGCCTTTCTTCCAGAAATCTTGGCCGAAAGCATCAAAGTTCCGACGAGGAATTTTCGCCTCTTCCCTCTCAAGGCCAGACAAGGTGCGACATCTCTGCTCTACAGTTTCCTCCACAAAATCCATGCTCACAACGGCAGGTCAGCAAAAACGCAACGCTGCAACGGGGCCATGTGCCGGAGCGACTCATCAGTCGGTCCGTCGATATTATGGTCGCCGCCGCCGCCGTCGCCGTTGCTGTCGCCGCAAGAGGCGCTCGACTTTGGACCAAGCCTCACAAGGTAACAGCATCAGCGAAAGCCCTCGATCCAGTGCCACGCGACGCGATAACGAGTGGCAGATCCAAATACGTCCCTTTTGTCGCTGAAGTGCATCCATCTAGTCTTGGCTTATTGGCCTGTGCGAGGCGAGAAATCAGAAGGACCATGGCCATTTTCTCCATTTTCTCCTCTCCTCCATGGCAAAAAGGCGTCCCACGCCATGGGCAAAATTTTGAGCCATGGCATCTGAGACCACAGGACTCGGGAGAGACCCTGCCCCTCGATGGTAGCAGTGCAAGTCGCTTCGGCTTTCCCCATGGGGCCACGAACCTTGGCTGTCTCTGGTCCGATCGAGCAAACCCTGTCGGTGCCACCTCTTGAGATGCAGCCCGGTCTCGCTCTTGCCTGAGGGCCGCGTGTGGTCAGCCCGACCTGATGCCATTCCGCTCGCATCTAGAAGGAATCGGCGCCCGCTCGACTAGGGGCACTCTTTACCTGTCATTCTTCGAGAAGGCCTCTTGAACTGAAATCCGCGTGGAAATCCGGAGCGGCAAGGCATGTTCCAGTTGGAGAGCAGCCATTGCTCGTCAGAGAGACAGCCATGCACGGCTTTCGTTTCCTGGCGCCCATGTGGCTGCCCACCGCTTGCAGGCGCCGCCGCGATCCTCCCCTGACATGTCGTCCTCAGTCATCTCATTATACTGCCTCTGTGCCTTGCCTGTCATTCATGGCACCTCAATCAATTTGTCTGCTTCTGTCACCAACAAACGTCCGCATCAACACTTTGGGCAAACCGAATCTGTAGTTGAAGGATTCATCCTACATGCCGCCGAGCAGTCTTTTCGAATGGCTCAATCGTCTCTGCTGCTTTTTTCCTTTATTGTCTTTGGTCATCATCTTATGCTGCAATCTTTGGGGTAACCCTTGCCATCCCGTGTCAAAGTACGCTGATCTCGGATTCATTGGGTTCTGATAAGCGCGTGGATAGAACCAGCCTTGGAGAACAACTGAGGGCCATTCTGTGCATGGCATGACTTGCTCTTATCTGCCGGCTTCGAACGTGAGCGGATGAGCGTGGGTGCGTCAAGCCAGACTATGTCTCTGACAGACAAGGCCAATGCCATGTGCTGCAAGCACCATCCCACTATTTTTGTGTACCCTTGAGATTCAGACCAGCGGCTCTGCAAGTTGCGAGCCGACTATCTGTCCTCTGAATACGTGTTATATCATGGCCGAGGTTTAGCTGCATTCGTCGAGTCCCTGATGCTCCTCAGGGATTATTGACCCTCAGTCATGGAGCAGATAGCCAGGCTTACATGCTCGGCACTCTCGCGCACGTAGAAACCCATGACATATATTCAGGGTGATACAGGACGATGCTCACTGTCGGTAACATAGAGCGGTGCTCTTTAATTAGGAGCTTTCAGTGATAAGAAGCAGAACACACCCACCATTTCCATCCCTGCAGCATACGCCAAGAGACTTCCACGTGGGATGCCAGACCCAGCGCGTTGATCGGCTGCGTGTTTCCCGCCTCGGCCAAGTCAATGTCAGGCTTGAGATATGTCTCCTACCTCCCTCCTTTCCTATCGTCTAGTGGCCCCCAGGCGTCGTTATCTTACAAGTGCCGATCTTATTTGCATAGGACAGGCCGACCAATACGTCGCAAGGGCTAATTGAACCAGCGGAGAGGTGTCTTTTTTCTGGCGACCTCTCAACGATATAGTCATTATCGTCTCGCCTCGCCTCGGTTTCGTCGGCTTTCGAATAGCCCCTAACGCCGTCCAGACTGACACGAAGCGACAAGCCGATTGCTCGGGAATCACGACTAGGGCAAAGACGGGGAACTAGGAGCAATCGAGTCCCCGCCCTCGCACCATATGTCGGCTATACTGGTTCTGGTAGCAACGAAGGCGCCTTCTAAACCTGTCCAAGAGAACGTCCTCAACCGAGTTCTCACCCGGAGATTGAGGCATGTAGCCGGCCTACTCCAATCGTCGTACAAGGCTACGCCCCCCAAGGAATTGAGACCTACTTGAGACGAGCGGCGCGAGAGTCCAGGAATCAAGCCGGAGAAGATCTCTGCCGGCTTGCCTTTGGCCCATGTGGTGCCACCAAGCTTATGACCTCCCGGTTCAACACAGAGCAATCGTATCTGTCGCGTCCGGTGTAGGGCTAGCGGTCTATCTTCTGCGCCTTTGCTTTCTGAGCCTGCAATGTCCACAAGTTCTGCGTGCATGACTGTACGATCGACAGCCGCTACGACCGGCTCACGCGTCGTGTGCAGACCCAGATGGACTGTTGTCACGCAAGCAAGTAAGAGCTCAGGTCGGGATCTCGTCATTCAAAGTATGCACCCTAGTGATGAGTGGCAGCGGTCCGTGACAACAGTGTGAGCGTCGAGCACGAAGGCTGAAGGGCACAGGCTGTGGGAGAGTCGCGTGGCGCACTAGGTAACTTACGAAGTACAGAGAACAGATATCAAGCAAGGTGAGACGACAGACAATACGCATGTAAGTGTCTCCGGGTGCGCTGTCTTCCCCAGATCCCCGCCGGCCCACCTCCCCAGATTCCCCGTCTTATCATGGCTGCGTCGGAATGTGGAAGCGGCCGTTTGTAGGTGACGCGAAGGTCTCTGCGACAAGCCAATCTCCTTTGAAGTTTGGACTTTGATAACGTCGCCGCGGTCCGGCCGTTCTCGGAAGAGGAGCGACCCAAGAGCCAGTCGTTGTCTGAGGTTTCCCGGACAAGGCGTCAATGGACGCTGTTGTTTTCTGGTGTCTCGCTTCTCTCTCAAGCATCAACGTTGACCCTCGCAGGTCGTGGAGAACCATCTGGCAGCTTAGTCTGCGGTGCCAAAGAACGATGGAGAAGACAAGGTGATTCACAGTTCCACACCAAGTGTTGTACAGTACCATTTGTCGTTCTCGCTTCTGATAAGGCGATGGCGCAGGGATATGGACCCGGTGCGGTCGATGCACGTCATTGTCGTCCATCCCTGGGCAGATCGGGGATGGGAGTCTGGGACCCCCCTTGTCCGACATGGCTCTTTGTTTGCGGTACAGTACCTAGACAGCCTGAGCTTCTACTTGTCAGTGACCGCAGCGACCTTGATGAGAGGCGCCAATGCGGCTTGCCGATGGATGCCCTCCACGACGGCTGCGCTACCAACGCAGCGAGTGCCATCCCAATCCTGAAGCCTTGAGCACGGCATTCACAAACGTGCTTCTCCGACTTGCTCCCCCGCCCTCTCATCCATCTGCGAGTGCGTTGGCCGGCTGAGACTTGCCTCGTCCTTCACCGCCTGTTGTCACAGTAAGCAACTTACAGCAAGGTGGGCGACTGTTGAGAGCTCCTATAACTTGAGTGAGGCCGCTTGCTGCCCTCTTTTCGGTTTCCCCACCACGATGAGCAGAGGGAGGAGGGGAACGGCGCAGAAGAGGAGAGAAAAGGGGAGATGACATGCGCAAAAAGTGTCTCTCTCCTCGACCGGCAGCTGGAACCGTGTCTCTTCTTTCTTGGCCTTGCCCCAGATTTTTTCCCACCCTTGGCTCTTCAGTGGAGTTTTAGGGGGGGGGGGGGGGGGGGTTGCTAGAGATTGAAGCCGAGATTTGCGGAGAAACAAGGTTTTCCTTGGTGCTCCCTTGGGAGCATGCCCTCAAGGAGGGGGGCGTGTCTTGTTTTGTACGACGACGACGCGTTTGGCCGTTGGACAGCTCGAGCAATTCGGCAGCTACTGTAGACGGCCAAAAGTCTACAGTAAACACTTTGCGTGCTTTTGCGCATGGGTGCCACCATGGAAGCTGTTTTACGAATACAATTTTAGACGAAGTTACTGAGCGGTAAGTTACTTTCTAAGCACCATATCAAGCGATGAAGACGATGAGTCTCTTTTCTCTTTTCTTATTTTTCCCCAGTCACTTTCCCCGCCTTTCCTTCCTTTCACTCTTCTTCCTCCCCTTTTTCATGAGACCCGAGCGGGCGGGGGCCTGAAACTCCAGGCCCGCGGTTTCGGGACTCCCAGCCCTTGGGGCCTCTAAGTTAAGTTACCGTACTCTTTGGACGTTGGAAGCAAACCGCTCCCGGCCTGACCTTATTTCTTGTGGAGTACCTAAGTTAGGACAAGAGAGTCTTCTGGAGAACGACTTACTCAACGTCTCAATCCCGACTTCCTTCTCACCCTGCCCCAGCTCGGCACCTTCTTTTGCCCGGTTTATCCAATCTCTTTTGGCCCGGCACTATTGATTCGTATATGTGTGCGTTTCACTTGGTTGTATGTGTGTGTGTGTGTGCAGTATGCAGAAAGGAGAAGAACCGACGAGAGATCTGGCCCTCCCGGAAGCGAATATGGACACCCTGTGGCCTGTGGGATGCCAACGGCTCTCTCGTATTGCCCCTTCCCCTCCCTCCGGACGTGGGCATCGCGATGGCTATAAGTAGGGCATTTTGAGCCGTCTTTTCTCCGCGCGGGTATTTTCCCTTTGGTCCACGTTGGATGCCGGGCGTCTCATCTCTCCCACTGCTCAGTTTCATCGCACCCTCATGACGTGAGCTTGTCTGTCGTCTTTTGCTCTTCATAGAGCAAAGGGATGAAAGGCGACCGCCAAAAAGATCAGTCGCCCAGGAGACACCAAGCATTTCTGCGTTGTATTTTCTGACACTCGCTGGCTTTGACTTTCTTCTTCCTTTTCTAAATTTGCTTCACACGCCCCCCTTCAGCGTCTTTTTGCCCGTCATTTTACTGTACGATTTTCAGCGGAAACCCCCCCTTCTCCCCAGTCGGCTTCATTTGGCGCTTTCTCCATAATATCCATCTCTTTTGCCTCCCCGAGACTGCCCTGCGGCTCTGACAACCATGAAAGGAGAAAGAAGAAAAAGGTTTTGAGCCCCAGCAGATGCGTGGCTGTACCTCGCCTCTCCTCACTCAGGGGAAAGGGGGGGGGAGACGAGGCATGTTGGAAAAGGGGGCAGAAAAGCAAGGTCGTTTAGCAGAGCTCTTTCGCGTCCACTTTCTTAAACCTCCACGTTTTTCAACGTCGGAAAGCGAAGCGGTCTGCACACCAGCATGCGGTGCTTGTGCAACGACCTAAAGGATAGGCAAAAGTAAAAGGGTTAAGGGGGAGGAATGTACGTATGCGCAAGTGATCTAGACCGCGGCCGGGGGGGG
>APKU01000093.1:0-200637 GCA_000472125.2 Hirsutella thompsonii MTCC6686
TGACTCCCGGCGTGGCGTGCCCGGCGGGTGCTGCTGGCGAGCATGGCGCGAGAGGGGGGGGGGGGGGGGGTGGGGGCGCGAGTCCATACCCGCCCCCTCGTTGCCTGCTTTCCCTTCCAGACTCCCGTCCAAGGTACGGAGTGGTATTCCTCGTAGCATTGAAGTAATCAAGGAATTACTGGACGGAGCGGGAGCCCCGTGGGTGGCACGAGGGATACAAGCAGGCCAAGGACAAGCTCCACCCGGGACGGAACGGGCGAAAATGTCACTCCATGATTCCTCCGGCCGAAATCGCACCCCCGGCCTCGGAGCAACGATGGGACGAGCTTGGAAAAAACTTACGATACAGTACGTACTTGGGACTGCACGCCCCCTTTGTGCCTGTGGGCAAAGTACGAAGTACCCGCTCGTCGAACAGTCTGCAGGGCCGTCCGAAAGACGGACATGTAGCTGATGGTAACAGACGACCGACATTACTGTCCGGTACATTACTGTACTGTAGTATGTAGAGCCAAACTTCACTAGAGGAGTGCAAGTCCAGACTGTAGTCTTTGGAAATTATTTGTGGCACAAGGAAATAGAAAGAAGAAAGAAAGAAGAAAAGGCTAGGGCATCCCTTCGCTTACTTTGCACAAGCGAAAAAAAAACACCAAAGCCCCGTGCCGTCCTGAGTAACAAAAAAGGTAAGAGTACCAAGAGTGTCCCTAGCAAAAGGTGAAGACCAAAGGCCCCCTCACCGGCAGGGCACCCGAGAAATGCAGCCTCGAGATTCCGGTGAGTCAAAGGTGTACAGTAAGCTACGAAGTAGCGAGGAGGAGCGGTCCAGGGTTCAAAGTGGATATAGACTTGTTAAACTGCGACAGGGCGATCGAGTCCACTAGGACGTTCACGGGCAGCTTAGACGAGGCATACCTGGGAGACTAGGTATCGAGGGAAAGGGAATATACTGTATAGTACAACGAGTCGGACGGCAAGAGATGCATTCTTGGTGATGAGACCTGATGTTTTCGATCCGTCTGAGACGTGTGAGTAATTACCTGTATGCTTGATAGCTTGGTGTTTTGGATACGTACGTCCAATAATTACTGCAAGGTCTTCCCCACGAGCCATGTGTCGTCGCGCTGCAATATGCGCTGCCCTGCACGGAACATGCACAAACGCCCTTTTTCTTTGCTACGTTTGGAATTAATGTACATGCGGATACGCTCTGTGTTACATGTTCCAAATCTCCTCGAGTGCAGGACCGCGACTTTCAGTCCTAGTTCGGTGCCGTCGCCGGGACTCGTACGAGCTCACCATGGGGGCAAGGTCGAATGAGACGTGCATCTACCAAGCGCGGCGCCGTTTCTTGACGCGGTGTAAACTGCGGATCCTTTTGCAGCACCTTGAGAGAGAGGATGAAATGTCGTGATGAGGACGGGATACTCGAGAATCGGTGGGGCTGGGGGGAGAGGTCCGCGGCGTAATCGGTATGGAGAAACAAAGAGTAAAACACGCGATTAACGAGTATAACACGATGCGGATAATGCCCGGGAAAAGGTTTTTTTGGGGGGTGCAGTGACCCTCTCAGCTTACGGAGTTCCTGTACGGTATCCAAGTGTTGACAGAAAATATCGGCCGATCGCGGACGGGCCCATCCGGAGATGTTCCCGTTGAGGGGGGGCGGACTCGCGACTGGCCCCCGATTCTCGGCGGACACTTGTGTACTGTTCCACGATGGCGTCAATTTTCTTGGAATTTCTGCAATCATTTCTCCTCCTAGGATTCTTGGCCCCGAAACTCGGCCTTTGCCCCTCTCATCCCTCCTTCATACATACACTCTGCGGGCATGGCCTTGTTCATGCCGTTGTGACATTCTATTGATCCTCCCGCGGTGGAGGGGGAGAAACAAGTCCGAAGCGATTGCGCACAGCTCTCTCTGCCCTGCTTTTCCGCATCACACCAGAAATTTCCCTGGACACTTGATGGGATTGAGGCGTATGAACTGTACAAAGTACCCGATAATGTATGAGTTGGGTGCGTGCTGCTGCAGTACCTGAGCGGCTGCACGTACCGCATCGTGCCTGGGTCCCGAGTCCAAACAACCTCGAAATCTTCAGTGGCGTGCTCGCGTGCACCACCACCACATCATCTCCCGCGCCTCTCCCAACATTGCAACTTGTGTTTCTGCAGGGACGGTCCTCCAATTGGTCCGCGTGTAGCCCTCACGTCCGCCGGGTGCCCCAGATCAGGCACAGGACAACCACGACCACCTCTGCATCTGTATTCATACCTTGAGACTTACACACTACGTAGACACGTACGTCGGCAGAACGGACTTGTCCCGCTGCGCCTGCTCCCAGTGGACGGTGACATTTTGTCAAAGGGCGGCGGTCTTCTTCGCCGCACCGAGTATAGCTCGACCACACGTGCAGTGGGCCAAGGTCGAGTCACGACGGCGGGCAATCAGAGGGGTAAGGGTTCTCCTAAGAGTAGCTTTCTCAATCGAGAGCCTAACTTACAGAACATCGTTGAACGAATATTCCAGACCCCTTTAGAATCTCCACTCGCTGCCGTGCCTGGTTGTGGAAGCCAGAAGAAGGCCGACTAGACGCTTCGACGGTACGGAAATGGTAAGAGATCACGATGGTAGGAAAGCTTAACTATCGCGCGGGAAACAAGCTTTGCCCCTAGAAGGCCGCAATCGTTCTCGGGCTCGCCGTTGGGCGGGTTCCTCCAGGCCCAGGGCATTGAAAAACTGGGGACGGAAGGGGTGTGTGTGTTGATCCTCTGCCTCAGGTCCCTTGGGAGTCAGTTGGAAAGGTTGGGATGTAAGCCGGATGATCAAGACGTTTCTTTCTCCACGAGCATCGAGATTTTGCGCCGACTCGACGCTGGATGTCTGCATCGTCAGGCACAGGGAGTTCTATTTTCTTCGTTCTTGCGCACGACGCTTCGCATAAGCTTTTGTTGAATGGGGACTCCCGGGTTTACGGAAATAGACCTGGCTAGCGAGTCAACATTCGGCACACAGCCCGATCAATGCCTCTTCACTTGTGTCCCTACATTCATGCCCGTCGACCATCGTAGTCCGAAGAGGATACTCGTAAAGAGTAAAGCATGCCTTACCTAGGTATTTCATGCTCAACGCATCGTCTCGTATTCATCCGTCCCATCTCTCCAATCCCATTTGGCCAGAACACCACCCAAGTTCATGTCAAAACAGTGCACCGTCCATCCATGCGTCTGTCACACAAAAGACCCAAACCACAATCGTACACCTTTGCACAATCCACTTAGAAAAGCACGAACCCTCGGTGACGTTCCTCCTGGGCCTTCGCCAATCCCCAACTCCCAACATCCAGTCGAGCCAAGTCCCCCCCCTCTAAATATCGCCTTTTTTTTTTGTAAATCGGCCGCCCCATATCGGAGAGTTCTTTCTAGTCCCCCTTCTATTCCCACTCGAGTTTACCCCGTAATTGATCCAATCCAAGTCGGGAAAGAGGGAGAGGGGGGGTCATTTATTTTGAGTTTTCGCCCCGGCTTCTGCGTTGGGTCCAGATGATCGCGCGCCGCAATTCCAGTGCCTGGGGGCTGGGTCTTCATTCACACTTTACTGTGTGTACCTCCGTGCCCGACGCCACGCAAAATCTCACGGCCCCAGGCCCGTCCGTACTGTTACCAAGGATAATGTCCCAACCTATTTCGTAGCTGGGTGTGCAGGAATACTTTATTCATGTGCCCGGGCTCCAGGCATACAATACAGGTTGTTGTACATACTCGTGGCAGGCATACTGTACTGTATGTAATTCCTTGCTTCCTCTCTCGTCCACTCGGCTGAACCGGGCTACCGTAGGCTTTTCCCGTCTTTGCCGCTCATCGACTACTGCACCCTCTTGCAGTACAAGTCTACCTAGAACCAAATCTTTCCACTCTATCCAATTATCTATATATTAGCAACGTACTACACTACAAAGTTAAAGTGACAATCAATGTCATGAACAAAAAGATTTACCACGTAATGTATTCGTACTTTTTACTGCCTACCTAGTTTCGAGATACATCATATAGACACAAAAAAAAAAGAGACATGGAGAAACGGGCTGGCAGTTCCGCCGTCGCAGGAAGCGGCATGGGCCTAGGCCTTTGCCGAGTTACTAACACTTCGTACCTCTTGCTCGCTCGATCTCGCCAAAACTCCCACGTACAGTACGTACGTACGTAGTCTGTGCTTTGCGTACCCCAATTGTCGACGCTTCGTGCATGTTTTTCGCCAAATTATCCAAGTCGTCAACACTTCGTGCGACACGCCCCCCCATGGCGTCCTTTTGATTCCCTCCCCTCCTCGTCTTGAGTGGGGTCCTTGCAGTCGGGCACCAGCCGAGGCTTCAATACACGTCTGACACGAGGCATTTGATTTGAGACACGGCCAGTATTGATTCAATTCGAGCCGCCTGGCCTTCAGCTATTCGCCCATTCTTGCTTTACAGCTTCTATCTCGCTTGACAAAAATCTACCGCCGACACCGTCTCTTTCTTTTCTTCTGTCGGTAGGGTCCGTAGACCGTGGGCTGTGCCTTCGCCAATGGGGCTCATCTGGCCCTGTTCGACTTCTTGTCGTCATCCTAGTCCCCTGCCACCGCCGACCCTCTCGGCCGGTCGACTTTTTTCGTGTCTCCAAGTCATAATCGTGCACAAGTACAACTCAATCTCGCCTTGCCATGCAGCAAACAGCGGTTCGTAACCGCCCCAAATCTGCGCGTGGTACAATTCGCCTCTTGGGCGTTCCGTTCCCTGTAACTCCTTGCAGCGCAAGCCCTCATCTCTTGAGGGCATCCCTTGATATAAGAAAACAGTGTTGAAAGAAAACAGCGGGAAAAATTGCTTTTCTCCGGGTTTGATATGCAGTGCTCCATGCCATGCCCGACCCCGATTTTTTTGAGACATATGGTAACAAAGTGAAATGGAAAAGAGAGAAGATGTGTAGACCTTTGGGCCTCGTGCAATTTGGTCGTAAAAGGTTGAGTAGTGACGTTCTTAGCGGCTACCATCAAGGCAGGCCAAGTATGTGTTGAGGAGACAATGTGGACCCAGAAAGGTGCCGTCTAATGTTTAATATGATCGCCTGCGTTGTAACCGGACGTGCTCGAACGAGATGGCATAAGCCTTGAGTTCTTGTCTCGACTTGTCGGAGAGGTTCGTGGCGTCGACCGATGAGGTCGAACTCCGCATCGAGCAAAGGCTGCTGTGCGAGCTTGAGGGGGTCAGGTTCGAGGTGGTCAAAGACAGTGTTGAATCGGCCATGTAAGTGGTGTCAACGGTGGAGCGACTTGGCCTCGAGGCACCGGTTAGCAACTGTGACCGGCTGTGGTTGGTGAAGTCAAAGGCCGGTGGAAGGTGGAGGTTATGCCTCGTTGACCATGGTGTCGACGGGGCCATGGTGGGTGACGAGAGCGTCCAAGGGTAACTGTGGGAGGGAGGAGTGAAGCCCGGCGAGCTGGCTTGGGCACTGGGCGTCGAAGTTCTCTCGTGGTCGGCCAGGCGGCATGACTCTGAGCAATAGGCCTCTCCATCGCTGTGCACTTGCTTGTCACAAGCGAGGCAGAATGAATGCGTCCAAAGATCAAAGGCCATTTTGATGGTATGTTGTGACGGTATAGGTTGAGGCGATGGTCGGTGTTCCAAGGAAGAGCGAGTCGCTTTCCTTTTCAACGTTTATCGAGAGGCTCAAACAAAACGAATTGCACCACCGGATATGTCAATGTTGCAACAAATGCCCCTCGAGAGTGTGGAGATGTTTGACGTCGGAAGGTTGTGAGTCAAGGTGAGCGATAGCGGAACGGGTCGAGTATGACTGGGCGCGGTGGAGTAGCAGCAAGGTACTCGACGTGACACAATCACTGACGACTCGGGCGAGAAATGAAGGAGGTAACGGAGGAGTAGTAGTTGGAGAGAAGTTGAAAGAGGCGGGACGGAGAGGATTTAAAAGAAGTGAAAGGTGATGCTGAGGAGACTGACGAACAGATGGATGGGAGGAGGAGGGCAGCGGGATGCATATGTATGTATGTACTGGCGGGCGCTGGGCGTCGCTCTCACACACTCGCACACACACGCCCAGCGTAACCATACACAGCCTGGACAGTGGAGTGTGGTGGATGACCACTCTCTCTTTCCCTCTGCGAGACAAGAGGCTTTTTAGCGCCGTTGGCAGCTGCGTCTGCGTACCTGCCGACAAGTCCCAAAGTACATGCATGCGAGTACTTGCGATACGTACACTTGGCCCCACTGATCTGATACCTCGAGCGGATACTCCTGGTCTTGAGTACTTGACTCTCGCGCTTTTCCCACCGCTTGGCTCGAGTATCCTAAACGCTGACCCTGGTGCGGGAGGGAGAAGTGGGGGGAGGCTGGAGCTGGCTCCATGCAGTACTTGCGTGCTCGTACCTTTTGTGGGCAGCGTCGCATCTGGCCCCCCTCCCCGGCCAAAGGAGGAGAGGGGTGGAGACGGAGGGGGGGGCGTCGCTGGGGAGAAGGAGCGAAAGGGAGGGGTGTGGGTGATGAGTCCAAGGAAGGCCAGGCAAGGCCAGGCAAGGCAAGGCAAGGCAAGGCAGCAGATTGGATTCTGGGCCAGTGATGACGGTCGACGGGGCCGTGCCTCGAGCCCTCGACCAAGGGCACCTTAGCAGGTACCTTGCCTAAAGTGCTGTGCAGTACGTGAGTCTAGTAGCGACTTAAGCTCGAAGGTACCTCTTGGAGTAGAACAACTGCAACTGCGACGGGTCCCACCTCCGTGCCCTGCAGCGCGAGATGGCGTTCGCCGGCCTGCCGTGGCCACCATTACTGGCCGCTGGCTGCGTAACCAAGTTATGGGACGGGATTCTGTTCTTCATACGTTTATGCACCACCTGTTTTATCCATGCCGTCAAGGGGATGTTCCTTGCTGGATTGGTTTGTGCATGCTAGAGACGGCAGATGCCAGTTCCCGCGGCTGTTGTCGATTCCTGTTTGTTGCTGTAGGATCATGGATGGATGGATGCTGAAAGAGCGAGAGACGTGTAGAGAGAGAAGAACCCGGACGGCCTGAGCAGCAGCAACAGCACTCATCGAATGACAGGACCCGTCCGTCAGGCTGTGCACCGATGCTCCCAGGAACTGACTGACGACAGGCAGCCTACCTGTGCGGTGCCTGCCTACTTACCCACAGACATGGGAGCGAAAAGAGATGAACAAAAGACCAAAGAGGTACGCACGCGTGGACATACATACTGGGTCCGCTCAGAGAGGGCGTGCGCTCGTGCATTTTGCGTGCGGTGGTTTCGGTGAGCCCAGCCAGGCACGAGGGTTATTAGCCACTACCACTGTAAAGTTACTCTCAGAGAAGCCAAGCCCAATGGCACAAGCGAGGCCGTTTCATGACCCAGGAATTCTCACCAACCGTAAAGCGGGCGCAACTGACTCTCGCGCTCTGTGTGTGTGTGCCTGGCTTCGCCCAGCAAGGTCTACGCAACGGGCCCGAAACGAAACCCGCTCAGCAAGACATGCTTGCATCACACGCCATTACGCGTCCTCTCTCTCCTTCCCTCTCTCACTGTGTTTGTTGCCCTCGCGACTCGCTCATCATGGATTGATGAATGATGCCCGGGGGGTCAGTCACACCACGGCCTCAGAAGTTCAGAACCTTGTGATGATGGTGTTTCGAAAAAGAACATGTCCCGGGTTTTCCATCCATTCCATGCTCATGGTCCAAAACTTTCAAGGGCGCCATGGGTTCGGCTCTCGATGCAAGCGAGCCTTGTAAGTGATAATACGTACAGTATGATGAAAGCACGCCAGTGGGCTCGTCCGTCTCCTCCTTTCACCATGGGATGATGTCCATGCGCCCTCGAACGTGAGGCCACCAGGTGGCTCGAGGCACAGGCAACTCCTCGTCCGTTCCTTGACTCCCCTCTGCCTCGCGGAATGGGCGGCGCCTCTTTTGATGGCTCAGCCTGGCCACGAGGCGCCGTGGGTACGAGGGAGCTTGGGGCACGAGCAGTATTGAAACCACCCCCATCATCTGCTGCGGGCACCGCACCCGTGCGCGCGCCCGCAGTTCGCTCTCTCATGGGCAATGACCATGGGCCCAAAGAGAAATGCCGCCTGGCCTTTGTGTGTCTGGCGCCATCCTACCTTGCTATCCAACCCTGGCATGCCTGACAGCCTGGTCTTCCCACCTCTCACACTCGCACACTCTCTCACACGCACACACACATACACGCCCGTGCCTTTTTGGGCGTCGCGCCTCTGCACGGGCAATAATCATGTACGATCCCATCGTTGGGGCGAGTTGGACAGGGAAGGAGAGAGAGAGAGAAAATTTCTGACTGTGTGTGTGAGCTCTCACAACGACTGCACAAAGGGTTGACGAGCGAACGAACGGGCAAAGGATGGATGGATGAGTGGAGAAAGAAGAGGCATCGCATGGGGAGTACGGATACACGCGAGTGAATTGTCCATTCTAATACGTTCACAGTTCACACAGACTTCTCAAACCGTCGCGTGTAGATTCCCAAGGGTGCACAGGCTTTCGTGGGCTGGCTTTCCTGAGCTATAGAGGTGAGGAGGGCCAAAAAGGCTTCTAGGGGGGAAGTTTGGAAGAGAGGGAGGAAGATGGTGGAGGCGAGAACACACACACACACACACACTTACAGTACACACACTCGCACGCTTCGCTCTCTCTGTCTCGCAGATGGATGGATGTCAAGTCACACTCTCTCTTTTTTGCACCGGAAAGAGACTGGATGATGACTGGGCACCCTACCTGTGCAGCCGAGCAAACACGCAACATGTGCATGAAATCTGCAGCACCCGTGGAACGAGCAGCCACTCGGTGCCCCGGGAGGCGCAAATCAAATGATGGGCATGATGGACCGGCCGCCACCATGATGCTACCACGCGGCGGCTCGATGCATCAATCTTTGTCGTCTGCTGCTTTCTGCCCTGCTGTTTACTTTCTTTCATGCCCACCCTTGGCGTCCCTCTCTCTTCTTTTTTTGCTTGGGCTCTTGTCCCGGCTGGCCCCCCTTTGCCCTTTGCCCTTTGTCGCCAGTGTCTCGGGGACGGCGAAGCAAGAGATCTCATATCATCCACCTACGTAAAAAGCGGGTTAACGAGATTTGTGACGCATCCATGCGGCAGTTGGTCGATGCATGACGAAGAGAGTGAGAGAGAGAATGGGCCATTCCTAAACAAAGGGCTCCGGCGATTATTCTCGCCGCCCGTTCGTCCCCTTTAGCAACACCAAAAAAGGGGGGGTCCCGCTCCCCTCCCCCCTTTGGCGGCTACCCAAATTACCGCAGGACCTTGAAAAGAGGCCAAAAATAAGGCTCCGTGGATCCCCCATCGTAGGTAGCCGGTCCACCTCGACTGCTGCCCTTGACGATGATGTCCGCTCCGGTGAGCCCAGAAGCACACTTGGCAAGCTCGGGCGCGCCAGGCAGGAAGGACCTGGTATCCGCTCGTATGGTACAAAAGGGTGATTTCGGAATGGGGCCAAGACTCAGATTTCGGGCGCGCGCGTGAATCCGTGATGCAGAGTCCCGCTTTGCTTTCCCTTTTGACGTCGATGCCAATTAGTTCCGACGCCTTGTCTCAGTAACCACGCCCAACCCGGCCGCCTCGAGTTAAAAAAAAAAAGGGACGTATCCATGGGCCGGGCACTTAGAGGGGAAAAAAACTATTGTGTGCATTGCGAGTTAATTGGGCGTGAAGAGATTTTTTCGTGCATCTCTAACTTGGGAGAGAGGGCATGGGTTCATCGAATGACGGTCGGTGCATTGGCGGCACCGAATGACTTGGGCGGGCATCTTGGAGTGTGCGCGCCTGACAAAATAGTGCCCGACAGTGAGAAACTGTCCGGGGGGGGAAAGCGCGAGATGGGAAACGGGCGCCTGAGGCAGCAGGGCCCGCAACGCATCGCAACAGGCGAACAGCCAGTGGCGTGCTGCAAGACTCTCGCAACGCGGATTAGCGCTGTCTCTGGAGAGGCAAGGACGCTAGCAGCCTTGCGGCCTAGCGCTGCCGCCCTGATTGGGGTAGGGGCCAGGCCGGCCGCGCTTCCTTCTGCTGCTCCCCTGTCAACTCCTCCTACTGTAAGTTAAGTGCGTGAGTTGACTAAGGCTTCGTTGTTCTTTTTGAGCTTCGTCGTCGCCTGGCGTCATGCCCAAGTCAGTGGCTTCATTCTTTTTTGTCGTCCCTTCCCGGCCTCCCTCGCTAGCGATGCTGCCTCGAACGCCTGCAGGATTCTCACGAAGCGCAGAGTGCCCTCAGCTCGGGCTCGGCTCAAGGGTGCAGCATTGTGCATGGCCCTCGCTGCGGCCTGCAGACTGACGGCAGACGGCAAATCCTAGGCCTTGAGGTAACTTAGGTGAGGGCATTCCCAATGGCGCCGCCTTTCGACATCCGCCTCGCACCCTCCTCCTCTAAGGCTCTCCCACCCCCCCGGTACGCTCACTCTTGAGGGTCCTTCCCCCTCGATGACCCAATCTGGAGTCTTCTGGCTGCTCATCCCTCCCTCTAGTTCGCGCCGCAGTTCGCGTCTCTGAGGAAGTGCAGAGCCAATAGTGCGCCTTGAGCGTGAGAGCCCTCATTGCCCATGTCGCTACGCTCACGAACTGTGTCAAAAAGGCTGTATTATGCCAAGCCCAAGGAGCCCGACGTCCCGCGAGAAAAAGGTTCAAAGAGTCTGAACAAGGGCCTTACAAAGGCCCAAGCTTGTCCCCGGCTCGCCGTTGAAGCACGACCCTCTTGCACGCATTCTCTCTTGCCAGGGCAAAGACGTCGCGAAACCTCACTGGAACGTGATGCCGCGTGGGGGGTGGACCGGGCTCCATCGTCGTGCATGGCCTTTGCATCTTGCATGGCATGGCATTGCCTTGCATGGGCCTTTCTCATGCGCTTCAGCGGCCTGCCCTCTGCTCTGATTCGTACGTTCTCTCGAATGCAGCACGCCCCGGCCGAGACTGTGAGATCAAAAGGACCCTTTTCCAAGTACGTATGTCCTCGAGTTTTGTCTACGACTTCCTAAGAGCAGCAAGGTCAGGAGACACTTGAACCCTTCACCAAAACGTGGACATTCGAGACACAGATGGTCTCCCGAGAAGGGGGGCAAGGAAGGGAAACCTCTCCATCGTCCATTCAACGCCATTCAAGTGGTGCGACGCTCTACATCGTCGACCTGCAGAAGTCGCATGCAGGCGCCCGAGCCGTCATTGGCTGCTCAGCCTTCTCACTTCGACCCGCGTGTGAATTGATTCGACCATCTGCGCATGGATCCAATCAGGCCTGGGGATGGCGTCAGGGCTCCCCCGAGGGATGGTGTGCGACCAAGTTGAACGACTGCTTCGTATGGTACGAATAGAAAGTTACAGTTCCAAATAGCGCCTGCGTGCCTCGCCATCTTGTTGACTATGCCATCCCGCCCCCCCTCTTGGACCTGGCCATGTCTCTTTTCGGCTGTCTCACGCCTTCCTTGGCGCGCTTCGTTTGCCAAAGAACAAATCAACGTCCGCCTTGTTTTATTTTTTCCCTCTCCGGCACCCGACTCATCGCAGAGTGGCTGGGAAGGGGGGACAGAGGGCCTCGAGGGTGCTTCTTCCCGTCGTGAGACTAGGCGTCCTCATTGGAACGCCTTTGGCTTGTTTGAGGAAAACTCGAGACGGGAGCGATTGTTGAGACACTGCCGACGCCCGCCGCGCAAAAAGCTCACGCCATTGTATTGTTCTGGAATTTCATGTTGCAAAAGGGCACGGCTCCAGTGCGACGGGCCAAGCACCAACTCGAGGTCCCCTTATCTCGTGCTCCTCGTGGGTTTCTGCTCCTCATGGATGGTTTGTCTGCCTGGCCACGGACGAGCAGAACATCGTCAGCCGGATGCACCATGATGTCTTTTTCAACATGTCGACACAGCCATCTCGGTTCGTAGCCTCATGCGCTTCAACGCCATCGACGGGGGGAGTCGAGGCGGGGGAGGCAACAGCGCCTGTCCCTGTTTCCCCAGGCGGCGCATGCATCGAGTGCCTCTTGACACGCCTCCAAGACGTCAAAGTAAACAGGACATGCTTCACACTTTCGTACAGTATCGTACAGGGCAGCACGGATGCCGGGACATCTGCATCGCCGCGGGCGTTGGAGCCATGTGGTCGAGGCCGTTGGTGTGGCCCGGCTCGGGTTTCGCTAAGCCTATTCCGACCCCGTACTGTCTGGGGAGTCTGGGGAAAAGAGAATTGGGGTGTGGGAAGACCCTGGGGAAGACGCGATGATCCCCTCCCCTCCCCGGTTCTCTCTCCGCACTACCAAAGAAACTTGACGGGTCTCCGCTCCTTGCCACCTGACCACTTGCGCCAAGCTTCAACTCGTATCGACCACGGTTTCCGGGGCGTCCCCCCCTTTTTCTGAGCGAAGAGAACTGGGCAAGGGAAACCGTGTAGTTCAGGTCCGGGAAGGGAGAGGGGTCCAGAAGGCGGCGCTCGGACAGATCTGCTCCTAATATTGAAGCAGCATCATGGTTCCCTGCCCCGGCTGCTCGTCATTTCATCTGCACTTCCGATGGTCAAGCTCGTGGAGGGGGGGAGTGAGCAATGTCTTGGGCCTGTTGTCTACATGACAGTTGAGAGTCCCTGAGCGGATATTGGCTCCCACATGGCCAGTTTCAAAATATTGCAGAGTATGCCGCGAGCACACAGCCTGCCTCAAAGATGGGCCAGAGTACGAATAAACGGACAACGTTGAGCGCGCTCTGTCCTGCGGCTTCCGCAAAGAGCTCTGTTGGGCACACAGATTTTGAGATCCGAGCGCTGGTATGCGACTCTCGCACCGCTTCAAGTCGGCTGGTTCGATCGGCATGCTCCAGAGCAAACAGGGTCCCTTGATTCGACGAGACTAATGAAAAAAAATCAGGGTAGGGCAATCCTGCCATTCGATCACTTTCCCATGTGGCCCCTACCGCGACTTGGGGGGTTCGAGTTATCTGGGCAACAGACAGATTGCGAGGCCTACTGGTTCGTCGTCGCACACGCCCGTTCTGCCCATCCCCAACCCCGGACAAGTGAAAGGAAAGCCACGGCATGCATGCGCGTGTGCACCGTCTGGGTTGAGGTTGGCCCTGCCAGCCATGAGGAGGGGGCAGTCAAAAACGTCATCACCAGGATCTGGTGAGCCCCCTTTCCCCCTCCCCTACGAAGTATGTATATGGCTTTCACTTCATAATCCCAAGGTCCTGGGCTTAGATGCAGATAGGCAGAGATACGGTACGTGAAAAACCAGGTAGGATGCGGAGAGTGGGAGGGGGAGATTGTGGCAGTTCCGCCACACGGTTCCATTGCCTTTTGCGCGATTGCATGCAAAACGACATGGCAGGTGAGGGGAGAACTCTTACACCCTCACGCGCATCCTTTCTCCTCATTTCGTTTCCTCCTTCACCCCGCGAAAAGCATGGGACCTGGTCCGTCGAAGACTTGGGATGTAGAGATCGGGGAGGGAGGGGGGAAGAGAGAGGAGCCAATCACTTTACGCATGGCCTGACGCCCTCGGCAGGTGCTGAGGGAGAGAGAAAGGGCCCTCTCTCGAGGGACAAGTCTTGAGAGGGTTCGCGATGCGCAGTTGGCCGGGCCCAGCTCGGCATGCCGTGAGAATCGACTTTAGGCCAACGTATTAAGTAACTTACTACTGCCCCTCTCTGTTTAACGCGCGACATCTCGACCCGGCTCAGTACGATGACGCTAGCCGGCCGGACAGGCAAGGGCAAGGGCAGGCTTTTGCCATGCCGTAAGGCCAGTAGGCATTGGATGACGGACGACTGAGGAATGAGACTTCTGAGACAAGAGAAGGGGAGGGGGGCGATTTCGAGGAATGGGAAAGAATCGAAGCAGGGGTCCAGTCCAGTCCAGGTCCAGGTCCAGGTCCTACTGAACGATACGATGCCAACTTCAGGGCGGAGTGAAGAAAGGAAAAGACGGCGAGACATGATGTTACGGCCAGCCCGACGTGGACATTCTTGTTTTTTTGTCCCTCTCTCCATTACAGCGGGCTTTGGTTTTGGCATGGAGATGTCTACGTCGGTTCTTGTTCTTGCCCTGTGCCATTGAACGGCACTGCCAACTGTTACAACACAAGAAGAAGGTACAGTGGCAATGCTTGGACATAGATCTGGCATGGACGAGGTGAATGGATCACTTGCGCGACGGACGAAACTCCGAGGGGGGGCCAAGACCTTTCTTTGCGTCATTGTGTAAAAGGATCGAGGCCGACGTGCGTAGGTGAGTGAGTGGCTATCAAGGCGTCTTGCGCGCCGGGAGTTGGGTCAGCGCCCGCAACAAGGGTCTTTGGACAGGCAGGCAAACAGGCAGATGGACAGATGAGTTGTGTACAAGAAACGCCACGAGCCATCAATGTATCGTATGTATGCAGCGTAGGTGTCTAGGTTACCCCATAGGCACGTGTAATGTATGTGCGTTTGTGAGAATGTATGTATGTTTGCCCAGCATCTCCCCCCCATGCTTCCGCCCTACTTACCTACATATCCCCACGTGTACTTCGTTCTGCAAGGTTTACTACGTAGGTAGGCAAATCCCCAGGTTCATCTAATACAAAAAGTGCCTGAGAAAATTGCGCCTCATACGTGAATGTCTGAACATGGACCCCAGCTCCCCAAGCCCGCAACGAGGCGGCCGTTGCGCATGCAAGACGCCGTCGCCGTTATTTTTTTATTCTTTTTCTCGTGTGGGCCGTGGCTTTTCGATCCCACAATCACGAGAAAGCAAGCATGAAAATGGGCACGAAAAAGAAACGATACAGGAGAGGAAGTCCACGTTTTGATCATGTCTCTGGCGTTGGCGTTGTGAATGTCAGTGTTGGGCCCCGCGCCATCAGGTTCTCCCTTACCGCGCAGAATTACTCACCTTCAACGCTCTACTCTATTCGTCAAAGAGTACGAAAGTAGTCATACAGTACATGTCAGATTCGACTCCATTCGCGTCTCTACCAACCAAAAAGTGCGCGAGGGTTGGTCGCTCACTATTCAACGGCGTTTTCACAGCAGGGATTTTGGTCCATCAGCCCTGGATGCTTAATATACCCGCGACAAAAACCCCAGTTTGAGGCGCCCGCCAGCCCATGCTTAGGGAGGGGGGTCAAAGTAGTCTCTACGCAGCCTGGCAGCCTCGTAGGGACGCCGATGTTCGTATGAAATGTTCTTCTCAAGTGCAAAAGAGCATGGGGGAGACGGAAAGAAGAGACCGAAGAAGGAGGGAAAAAAGAATCTAAATGATCGGCAACGCCCGCGATCGAGATTTAGCACATCTTGTTATCTTTTGTCGTACGCCTTCTTTGTCATGTTTTTCCCTCCGCGCGAGATTCTCTCCCTCTTGCTCTACGCCACAGAAGAAGAAAAAGAAACGAGAGGGCTGTCGCCTACTCAGGTGGTGTACGAAGTAAAGAATCTAAGTCGATACATGCAACGTGCGTACATGCGTACACCAAAAGGCGTAAAGATTTGGAGAAAAGGAAATAACTGGGCATATAACCACAATCGATAAGCAAACGGACGGGCTGTTTGCTGATCTCTTTCTGCAAGCGCGGGCGGTTATCTGCCCATGAATGAATTGCATGTTTCGAGGCAAAACAAGTCACCCCTTACAAACCGGCCTACATATTGACTGAAAGTGTGTACTGCAGATGGCAGACTTGCGAGACAAAAGTAGACGGGCGTGAATGAACACAGAGACGAGCAACGCGGCAGATGAAAGAACACACACATAAAAAAAACAAGGGATATTCTTGGCCCAAACAGGGACTCGGCGTCGGAGATGGACGAATGAGCAAGACAGGCGGGTAATTAATGATCGAGTGGGAATAAAAAAGGGCAAGAAAGAAAACCTAAGAACGAAGAACTGCGGGGCCAGTCACTGCGGGTCGATGCTGTAAAGCACTGTAGATCAGTGGGGCAAAGCGGGCGCAACGGCAAGGCCCACAACGGAGCCGTCCGTCCGGCGTGGAGCCATCCGGAGTACGGAACATGGGACGAATCAGTGTACGTACCTTTTCATGCGAGGACTCTCTGTACTTCCCAAGTTGTTATTTCCAGGGCGACAAAGCAGTAGCTGTCCATGCTATACTACCTATGAGACGGCGCCATGGATTCAGGAGAAAGCCTTCAAACAAGAAGACATCGTCATCCGGACACACGAGGGCAAGAAGGAAAAAGGCTAAACAAAGGCGCCCCCGCCGCGCCATTCATTGTTGATCCAGTAGCTTGTTTACACCTCTCCCTCACAGCGCCGGCACCGGACCGTTTCTCATGAACGAGGCGCTCGCATGGCGTGATACGTAGCCCATGATTAATCGTTCGGCCTTCTCGAAAACACCGAGAATCTTTGGCCCAGCAGGGGGGGAAGGCACCAAAAGGGAGGGGCACGAAAGAGACAAACTGCCCCCCCCCCCCCGGGCAGGCCGGAGCGAACGACACGCCCGACCCGTTGTTCATGGAAGGGAACAGGTCAACTCAGGTTTACGTAGAGGAGGGCGCCGTGAGCTGACGCCAACGTTGCTCATCTGCAGCTCTAGACAAGCGCCCGCCCTTTGTTCGGCGGGAGACTATTGGAAGACGATCCTCTGACAATCCCCATTGTTCGGCGCCGGGGGGGGGGGGGGGGGGGCACACAAGGGGCCTCCTCTGTAAGTGACTTCGTAACTTAGTTTCCATCCTTTCTCCTTTGGCGGCGGGAGGCGCATAGACGGCGCAAAATAGGGAGGGGGGTCGGGCTTCCAGAAAATACGAGGAATCGGCCACCTGGAAAAGAAGTCGAACCGCCCCCCTTACGCCCTCCCTTTTCTGTCTCTTCTGCCTCTTTGTGTGTGTGTTTCTCTCGAAAATAGCAACGACGACGACAAACTTGAATCGTCGATTGGCCGGAGAGATGGAAAAGTGTCCAGAGATTGGAAGGTTCTTTGACGCGAGGGGTGGGGGGAGATGAGGGACAGCTGGCCCGACGGACAAATTGTAAACCGACAAGATGAAGAATCCCGCGTGGTACACTCCCCCCCGCAGAGCCAACCAAACATCTCCGCACGCTTTCTTGTATTCTTCCACTGTATGTAAGTCACTTGTAGCATGGCATTTCATGTTTTTTTTTTTTCGTTCGTCGTTCGCCCATGTTTCAGCATCCCCCCTCCCCGAGCTTTTTGCTCCGTTCAATCCCTAGAAACTTGCGTGACGCGTTATGCGGGTCAACAGACAAACGAAAGAAAAAAGTGGCAGAGCAGGGCAGGGTAAGGGGGCGTGTGGATGGTAGAGAACGGAGTATGGGGTGAGGATGGGAGGGCAGGGCAGGGAAAGACAGAGAAAAAAAAGAAGCATCATGGGAATTCCTCATCATGACGACGATGCCATGTGCAAAAGCAGAAAAGCCAACGACTCGACCAGGTCAACCCTTGAGGGCTCCCCCTCCCCACACACGACACATAACACACACTTGAGCATGTCACCGAATTTGCAGCATGCGGGCGTCTTGTCGCTCACTCTTCCACCTCCAGACCTTCCAGCGGCTAGGTCACCGCAATTGTCACCTTGCTTTTCGAAACATCCCATCTACGGCCTTCCACTCCTTTTTTTCTTTTCCCATTCTGCCGTTTCTTCCCCATCTCTCCATGTAAAGTTGAATTTCGGCGTCTTGTCGAGAAATGTATTGCAGCTTCTGTTACGACCGCGTGCATCCTCCCTCCCGATTTTCTGTCGATCCGGCGCGGGGGAATTGGACGGTGTGGGTGGCAGGCAGAGGCACCGCGTGCCCTCTCAACCATCGCTCACAGATGTAGTCATCATGGAGACGGCGGCCGATCATGAGTGAGAGGACTGGTCCAGGGGGGGGAGGGTCGCCATTGTTCGCCATGGCAGTGTAGCTTCCAAGCGAAACACGACGAGGCATGAATACGACCGTATCGTTACCGGGTAAGTCACCCCCCCGCGGGAGCTGGCTCATAGAGATATCAGGAGGGACTACCCCTATTCCTCATCATCCATCCCCCCCCCCCCCCAGCAAAGGGCCGGTAGGCGCCCGCTGGGATGGGTGTCGATAACTTCGCCGTCGGGCCAGTCATGCTCTTTGAACGGGGCAGCACCAGGTATTCCGACCAAGGCACGCGTCCAAGACAAGGCCGGACAAGCTCCGTCCATCGTGAGCATGCGCCACGGGCGACGACTCCCAATCACGGCCACGCGCGCGCTTGTAGCAGTCCAGACTGTATGTAGCACCGAGACGAAAGGAGGCGAAGCGATAACAGCCAGGTCTGCGGCGTGTGGGGGATCACACCGAAGAGGAAAAGATGGAATCACTGCATGCTCCAGCCACACGAAGCCTTGCTCTTCCACCATCGATCTCGTCTAAACAAGCATGAGCGCCATCAAGGCCGACTAAGGCCAGGCCGGAGTGAAGCCCACCCGGACCCAAGGCAACGGAAAACCCCCGTAAACAAATGATGAGCTTGATGGCGCACCCTCCATCGCGCAAAGTGCAAGATGGGAGATTGAGGGTCACAGATGAGAAGATGCCTGGGATCATCAAGCACGCCGTGAGCGTCAGGGTCTTGATGCCACTCATGGCAGTCTTACGACGGCACTAGAGGGCGAAAGGGCCGTCACCATCACGGGTCAAGAGGGGGATCACGAGCTCCGAACCGTAAAAGAAAGGGGGGCGGGATAGTCCGCTGATGGCTACAGCTAGTCGGGGGGTGGAGGGCCAAAGTAGGTGGGCAGACAGGCAGAAAATGGGATGATGGAGGGGGGAAGGGAGTGGACAATGAGGCGACCACTTTGCCCGGCCATGACGACGGGAAAACTTGGCAAAAGTGTCAACCCATGGACCCAAGTGCGGCGCGAGTCGCCTTTGGGTTATTGAAGTGTAAGCTGATCCCCCCTTCCCAAGCACCAGACGACGAACTCGCCCAACGGACCCGAGGCAAGGGGAAACAGGTGTGCATGGAAAAGCACAAGGCTAAGGACAAGTTGGAAAGAAGATAACGTGCGTAGCGCCCGCCGCCACCGGTGGCTTTCTGCCCGCTTGTTCTTTCGCACAAAGGCGCAACGCCACGGGCTTTTGGTGGGCAGAATGGGTCGGAATAGGATGGAGGGTGGTATGCTCGAAAGAGGAATCTCGTCTGTTTTGGGACACACGAGGCCGGAGTGGCGATGCTCCTTTGGGAACTACGCAGTATCTCCCCAAGGACGAGAAGGGTCGAATGCTGTACCACGAGAACACTGCATCCGTGCCATGATGGTGAATAGCGCGCAGACGGCTCCTCAATGGTTCTTGTCGTAGGCCGCTCCGGACTCTCCGCGTTCGGCTGTCGTGCCTCCCCAGGCCCCTATCACGAGCCAATACGCATCAGCCCGGGTAGTCTCCTTTCGCAACAGGGAAACCCCATGGCAGATGGATGCAGTGCGGAGAGGACATGGTCTCTCGAGGCCTGCTCTTTTCCTGACCGACGTCCGGATTAGCCGGAGCTTTGCGAGACCCGAGGTGAGGAAAAAAGAAAACAAGACGTCTTGTTGCCCGACAAGGAGCGAGGATTACAAGATCTCCTCCCGGGGGCTTCATTGGTGAAAGCTGGCTGGGCTATCCTCGTCATTCCCCCACGAGAGCCTGCGTCGCCCCTTGTCATGCAAGCGATCGCGATCGCTCACCTAATACGGCCTTTGCTGAGCGAGTATCCCCATCTCCCCATAGATCCAGGACTAGACGCAATAAGTCGCACGTCGCTCGCCATCAGCATGCAAGGTCCCCTCCAACCGCGCCTCCTAGTTTGGAAACCGAAGAAGATGCAAGTCGCATCCAGGGAGGGCATCACGTATTGGCGGCATCTCGGCCGTCGAGGTCATGCGCCGACCCAAGTTCCCTGAAGCGCGGCGACTAACACTCAGGGCTAATCCGATTTGGTTCCAGCGTGCGGTCCCCTTCCTTTCTCTTCAAGAACCGTCACCTTCGCCAACGACACCGCCGAGGCCGAAATTCGCGCCGCGCAGAAATAAAGGGGCTCTGGGTAAATGTTACTCGGGACGCCAAGGCAGGAGCCCATGCAAGAATCGCCTTGCACAGTGAAGAGTCTTGCCCAGTCGCGTGCACTGCCTTGTATCTTCACATCCGTGGAGCCGGCCTGGAGCCATGCCTGCGTGGTGATCAGTAGTATGGCGACGGCGAGACCAAGTGCTCGCTACCCCTGGCCCTGCCGTCTCGAAAGACATGGCAAAAACAATGGTCGTTGAGAAACAGACCATCCTTGCCGTCAGGCTCGGGGACGCCAAGATCGTGCAATGATTGTCGCTCTTGTCCGTTCCCGTACTTCGTAGTATCGTACATGGATCCCCAAGCAACGACGGCTGGGGACGGCCCGCTCTGACAGGCGCCGTCTCGGTGCTTTTTCCCTCCAGGTTTTCCCCATGATCTCCATAGCGGGCCGCGTCTTGACCCACTGGCTATGGTTACACAGCAGTAGCTCCATTTTTGCAGCTGCGGAGAGGCATTGGGCCACGATATCCTCTCTTGCACTCGTCGGCCCCTGAGCCATTCGTTTCTGTTGGTCGCATACCAAGATGAGTGGTAGGAACGGGCTAATTGAGAACGTCTCGCAATCTGAAGAGACATGCGGCCTCGTAGTGCGAGACAGACCTGCCTCGGCTCAAGCGAATCGGTGTCGCTCCACGGCTCGGCTTAGACGACTCCATGTCCAAGCCGTCTCGGGCCAAAGTCGTATCTCGTGTCCAGAGACACGGAAGTAAAGATGACGGCGACATCATTGGACATCACTGGACAGCTTCTGTGCCTGCACGGGTTGACAGGTAACGATGCATGGTGCGCAGAAGGCAGCGCCAACGTGACTTTTGGCTGTCTTGCGGCAAGCCCAGTGCCAGCCACGGCTTCAGTGGCATCGGGGGAGACAAAGGCGCCGAGGTCCTGGACACGGGTGGCACTGGTTGGCTTGACCTTCCGCACCCGGTCTGGCCGTGCTCTTAGGATGTAAATCGTGAAGCTGCTCGTGCCAAGTCCGTCAGCAGCGTCATGCCGGGATTCGGTAGGCATTGCCAATGCGGGTCTCCGTGCGAAGACGGCGCTCTTCGAAGGGAACAGTCCAAGCTAATGGGAACGTGATTGCAGCGAGACAGAGATCTCGCATCGGCACTCATTCCAGCGGGCATTCTTGTTGAGTTCGTGGGGCCGTGATTGGAAGGAAGCTATCAGCCTGGTCCTTGCAAGTACTCTGCCGCTGGTGTTCTTGATGGTGCCCTCGAGCTTGTCAATCCAGTCAATTCAGGTTGAGAGCTTCGCCCTGATGGAGCCTCGTTGATCGGTTGACGAACTCCAACAAAGACGGGGCGTGGGGGCGCACACCAGCACTTGCATAAGCGGCATCGCACCCGTCGAGGAAACAAGGTAACTTCAAACGGGAGCGGCAAGTTTGATGTGAGGCATCGTTTGGCTCAGGCAGACTCAGCCGTACGGAGTGAGAGCACAGTAGACAAGGCTGGAGGCCGCGCCGCGGATCTCATGTGGGAAATGATTGTCGTCCTTTGAGGAGTGAGGTGTGCGGCTAGAGACATGCATACATACGTATTCGTACGAATACACTCCAGTAGAATAGCCGTAGGATGCATCAGATTCTCTTCACCTCTGCTTCGGGCACCATGATTCCGAGGCTGCTCTGTCTTTGGAGATATTTGTCCAGGGATGATGATGGTGATGCTGCATCCATTCCGTCATCATCCTTGGCCGCTGTTAATTGGATAGAGGAGAGAATGAAGTCAAACCCTGCGTGTTGTGTGTCTTTTTGGTGTTTTGCTTGCTGCTTGGTCCAATTGTTCAGGGAAATATTTGCTTGTTGTGAACCCCTACTCTGGTCTCACGTCCCAAGTACGTACTTCGTAGTTACAGTAGTCGGTTTCTGTGAGATGATTGAGATCGCGAGCGACTCAAATGTTGAAAGTGACAGATCACAATTTGCGCTGGTTCTTTCCCCGCAGATTCGTGCCCTCAAGTTCTCAACCCTGGTTCCTTCCCTTGAACTTCCTCTCCTCGCTAGCGCCTGCCGCCAGTTAACGATCGACTTTTGACGTCCCGATTTGGATCGTCAAGGGTCATCAATTTCCCTGTCCCCCACCCTCGTCTCTTTATTACAGTACAGTACTGTAAGTTGGCTACTACTTTTTGACAAGACTCTGCATTGCAGCGCAAGAAAGGTGAGAGACAGAGAAACATCACGCCACCCTGCCATCTCGAGCGATCCTCATCCTACTTGGCTGAATCGCCGCCCAACGGAGGAGCCGACAAACGCAGGCCTGTCCCTGCCAATCTGCTCCTGGCTTCTGCGCAATTCCTCCGTCCGCGACAGCTCACCGGATCTCGTCACATTACAGGAATACCCTTTCCCGCCAGCTTCCAGGGTACTCACAGCTCCTTGCATCGCACACGTATGTACTTTGTTCCAGACGGGACGGCTCGGCAGGAGGACCGGACACCATTGATGTGGCGGCCCGTTCTTCAGGGTCCATGCCGGGGCCAAACTCCTCTTGTCTCGCTTCGCAATCCGAGCCGTCCCTGCCGTTGCCTCATCTTGCCTCCTTGCAGCTCTGACATACTGAATGCACGGTATTCGTTTAGTCTAGACTGAAGTCGCCGCGGCATCTTCTTGTTGGTTGCTGGGGATGATTGCTGCGAAAATCTCTCTTTCAATTCGCCCTCGTCAGCCAAGAGCTGGTACCGCCGCCGCGGACATCGATCGGACTACTTGGTACACCACCGCAGACCGCGGAAAGAGTTCCAGTCATTCTCTTTGCTTCCGCGCTGGCTTCACCGTGAATACTCCGATGGCTCCTTTGTGCGGGTTCACCACCTCGGCGGCGTCACACAAGGCCCCGACAGGACCCCCCCTGGGCCCTGGCCATCGCCATGGAGGATTCTTGGGCAGTCATAAAGTACAAATGCGACTTGTACAAGCGATCCTACATTACAGTACGCCCTCATTTTGAGCGATGGTGTGCATGGTGGCGGACCTTTGAGCCAATGGCCAACCGCTTGACTATGCGGATGTCGTTACTTGCAGATGCTGGGACGGCACGGCATTCTGCAGAGGAACGACCCGTGCATGGCGAGCCCGAGTCCTCCCCATTCGTCCAATCCATCTTCAATGCTGCGACTGACCAACTCGTTGGGGATTCGTTGACGCGGCAAAGTGGTAATTTCCAAAATCGTCCACGACGCATCGTCACGGGGTAACCTGTCGATCTGCCTGTTCCTTGTTTGAAGTCTTCAGAGGCAACTCGTCGACTCGTATCAAGTTATGCGAGTTACCTAAGGCAAGGATCTTCTTCGACTATGTGAGCGACATGTTCCCCCTCCATGCGCAGCGGGCCTGCATACCTTTCTCGTCTCACCACTTGGCAACAAGGCCACTTGGCAGAGGCGATTGATTCGTACATGCTACTGCTTCTTGGGAATGCTTTCAAGTTCGGGCGTACGTTGCCATTCGATGCTCGAGAAACCGCACTATTGGGGGCCGTCTGTGCTAACTCGGGATAGACGAGGCGTGATACACTGCAGGCTGGCTCTGTCGCCAGGACGGCATCATCTTATGGTTGATGAAGCACGCAAATAGAGACCAAAAGCTTACGGCCTGTACTGAGCAAAACTCTCTGAACATGAGTGGCGCGTCGCCTAAGCACTCTTCCTGAACAGAGTGCCATTATCTGTCTGTCTATCTAGGCGAGCCACATTGTCGGAATCGTTCATTGACTTATCCGATGCAGTACCAGCAACGAACCGTAAAACGCGTCACTTCTGTCCCTGGTCCCTACCGCACTCGTATACGCCCGACTGTGATGAGCAGGGCATACCTCGAGGATGCATTTACTATCCCAGAGGCTGGCTTGGGATCTAGTGTCGTCTAGCTCTCTTCATAGTCAAGATGGCTGCATCAGCCTCCCCGTTCTAATCACATGCATGGCCGCAATTCCACCACAGCCCGAGGTGGTCGTACGTCAATATCCTCAAGGCCTGTCGCCAGTTCCTCGCTGCGGAGGTGGCGTAGAGCCTGGAAGCGCCACCGCCACCGATAGATTGCGACGTTGGATAGGATGCGCGGAGAGATGTTGTCGGGGAACCGGTCTTGGGGCTGTTGACTGATGGTGTTCCAAAGGCCAGCCCTTGGCATGACCAGAATCCGCCCCGCCACCAGTTCGGCCAAGGAAGCCGTCGTCATGTCGTACGGTACCCATATGCCGGGCGACGATGTGACCCTGACTCGATGAGTCAAGTATGCCTCTTGAAATAACAACTATGATGATCTGGAGGGCGTAATGTCCCCGACGCACGATTACGAGCGATGCAGGTGGACGCGCGAGTTGTTATGCAAGACATGTCAATATTTATTACCATTGCTGTATCCTGCAAGAGAAGAAGGAATTCGACATGATCGAGTTGTCTTGACGATGGGAACAGTTCGATACTTGTAGGTCATTTTCCGGTCTGGCAGGATTCGTCCTGACAATGCCCGTGTCTAAGTTGAGCCGAGGACAGCGAAAGCTAACACGATGCTAGAGGTAATTCAAGAAAAGAGTTGATGGACACCTCACGAGTTTAGTTGGATTCAACCTGAAGTTGCTAAGAGCTCCACAAAGACTCAGAGTTGTCCAGACTTTCTCGTGGGGAACCCCCCAACTTGCCCTTTAGGCAGCAGCGCAAGCAACGCATCGCGGGCTAGGTGTCCAAATGAGGAATTGGCCGATCAGGCAGCCTTCATCTTGCGCGAACAAATTGCTTTGGTCAGACATGCAATACCATACTGTAGACATGTGATGATGTAGAGGCCGAGTTTGCTTCGACGCCCCGTACTCGGCCGAGGGCACGATAGCCTCAAATCAGGACGGCGCAACTGAAAGCTACTCAAGCGATAGATGCAAACATGATTTCCTCTGCCAAACTAAGGCTAAGCCCTCAGTACTATG
This sequence comes from Hirsutella thompsonii MTCC6686, assembly GCA_000472125.2. Lineage (NCBI taxonomy): Eukaryota > Fungi > Ascomycota > Sordariomycetes > Hypocreales > Ophiocordycipitaceae > Hirsutella > Hirsutella thompsonii. The sequence goes on from APKU01000093.1 coordinate 25,003, forward strand.
AGCTCTACGGCAATGGCGAGGCCGGCTTGAGTCTCGACAATTCCGGCCACGGTCACCTCTACGTGCCTGGATTCCCACTGCCGGTGGCGATTGAAAAGTGTGCCGCAGAGCGCTTCGCCCATGGCTTCAACGATTGGGCCCAGGATCGACTCACGGCCCGTGAGATGGCAATGCTCGCCTTGATGAACGAGCTCACCGACAGCTCCGACTGGCACGTCGACGTCTTCGACGAGGCCAAAGTCGAGGCCTGGCGTCTCGAAGCCCGTGGACGTCCGTTGATCAGTCCCTTGGCCTGGGACTGGTGTCTCCTGGAGCTCCGCGATAAGGCCAGGACATTCGAGAGGACTGGATTCGTCCGCGTTCTTGATTCGGCGTCGCACGTGTGTAAGTCACAAACGCCAACGTCACTGGCCCTGACGGCCAAGCTTGAAAGGGCGAGTGCGTCGCTCTTTCGTGACGAAACTGCGCCTGGCATTCATCGTCCAGTCGACCCAGACGAGTTTCCGCTGACGTACGGCCGGACCAGAGTGCTGAGCAGCGGCGGGCGAGTTGGGGTCGACGATTGCATCGGTGTCATTGGGAACGGCATCGCCTCTCCCATACAGGCCGTGGAGACCATCAGACACGATCGGCCCTGGTATTGCTCCGAGAACTTGTGCCGGTGGTGGGAGAATTCTTGGGAGACGCACGCCGAACGGTTCTCGGCTCGCTTCCAGTGGCTGCCGTGCGAAGTCGAGTTTACGAATGTCACCGAGGGAGAAGAAGACGCGGAGAAGCCAGCGGTAAGAATCACCTCGTACATCAACAACCTGGATCCCACACTCCAAAGGTCCGTGTACGATGCGCTGGAGGGCATCATCGCGGAGTGCATCGCGCCGTGGAACGATGTCCTCGTCATGAGAGATAGGGGCAAGACGCCTCCGCGCATCAGGACCCAAGGAGTATTCTGGTGGCCGCCGGTGCCAGGATGGGCGCGCGATCTAGGCCGGATCGAGAAGGACAAGGACAAGAATCCAGAGGAATATTGGGCGGCGCGCAGCAAGATAAATGACATAGCAGCCGTTCCCACCGTCTTCGCGACCCAAGAGGCACCCTGCCGGAGGTGCCACGATGCTCAGTCTCTCGCGTCGACTAGGGCGAGACACTTGAGGCCGGGACTGGAGCTTGACTTCTACCTCGAGTATGATCGGCTGAGGAGATATCTGCATCCCGAGCCGGGCGTCTCGTATTCCTTCTCGCGGTGGAAACAGGGTGAGTCGCTTGATCCTCTTGTGCGAACGGAACCACCGCAGCCGGTTGGGCTGCAAAGGGGGCTCGAACACGAGTATTACACGGTGTCTCTTCAGGAGTCCTTTGCAAAGCAGGGGCTGCAGGTTGTGGTTGAGCTTGCCAGCGTCGAGTTGACGCCCGAGAAACCAGTCGTGTCCGTTGTCGATTCTATCCCATATCCATATCTATCAATCTCCTTTTACCAAAGACCAGTTTAGCTGACTCTTCTTGCTTTCCCCCCCTTAGGCCCGCGTCCGACTGGCGGTTGAACGGCTCAGTCAACGAACATGTTGTCGCGACGAGCATTCTACACTTTGACAGCATCAACGTGACCCCGTCATCCGGAGCTCTATCGTTCCGCGTCGAAGCGGACCTCGATCCGGAGGAGCACATCTACTACCACGACCAGCGACCGCTCGCCGACATTTACGGCCTGGAGGCTCATCCGAACCACCTCAAAGCGCCAAAGATCAAGGCCCAGCAGACGCTCGGGACGGTCGCGTGCCCCGACGGGCGCATCGTCACGTACCCCAACGTCCTGCAGCATCGCCGGGAGGCGTACTCGCTGCTCGACGCGTCGCGGCCGGGCCGGCGCCGCGTGCTGGCGCTGCATCTCGTCGATCCGCACTACCGCGTGTGCTCGACCCGGAACGTGGCTCCGCAGCGGTACGACTGGTGGGCGGCGGCCGGGCTGGAGCGCATCGACTGGACGCGGTGGCGGCTGCCGCTGGAGATTATGTGCATGATTCGCGACGAGGTCGCTAAGGACCAGGACTGGCCGATGAGGCGCGGCGAAGCTGAGCGTCTGCGCGGAGAGATGGTCAAGGAACGGGAGAAGCGTATGGAGTTGATCCAGAGTCAAGTCGCCAGCGGCGAAGTCGTTTTGTGAGTACAGCCTGGGATCAATGGTCCACGTAAGGCTCTTGAGAATAGTATGAAGCCCTGTTGGCAATATGCTCTAATAGTGAGAATACTGTTTCAAGTGACATCATGACAGTTCGGTACAACACAGGCACGACTGTTATCAAGCTGCTCAGGAACTGCCATCAGTAGTGAAGACGAAAGCTGGTTACAGGCAATATAAAAGCCCAAGTCTCCTGTACCTTATGGGGTCAGGACGAGGAGATCAGGACTATAGAGCATCGAACGCAGGTGTGGTAAAGAGACGATTAATAAATTAAGTCCAATCAATCGGTAAAGACTGCGTGCTATTACATACTTCTTCCAAGCGAGCGTACCTATTGTAGCGATTACTTGCAAAACATGATAACGAACCACCCCCTTCCCCCCCTAGTAGCCTCGAACCCGCGAGGCAATTTATGCAGATAACAATTGAAGTCAAGACAGCAGTCCACCGGGCAGACTAACCCTTCTTTGGATCTTTTCTGGTGGTGAACAAGTGGCATGCCTCTAGCTCTGCGTATCGTCGTCGCTGGAGGCGCTCGTCTCCTCCACGCCGTTCTTGAGCTTTCGACTCGATCCGCGCGCGGCCCCCTTGGTTGACTTTGCTGCAGCCGTTCCGACTCCCTTACTTGACTTTGCTGCAGCCGTTCCGAGGCCTCTGAATACGCCGCCGAGATTGATCCCACGCTTCTCGATGGCGGCGGCACCAGACTCGTCATCCTCCTCCTCCTCCTCCTCCTCCTCCTCTCCCTCCTGCTCGCCGAGTTCCTTGGTGTTGTTACCCGGGTCGCTAGAGTCATCCGCATTCACGTCGCCAGATTCATCCTCATCGCCAGAGCCAGGTTCAGGGGAATCATCCTCATCCGCTTCAGGAATGTCGCCGTCGTTTTCCGTCCCCTCAGGCTGCTCAGTCTCGTCGTCGTCGAGGGGCTTCTCCTTCTCCGCCTTCTCTTGATCCTGGAGCGCCTTCTTGTTCTCGGCGTCCTTGTCGTCCTTGGACTTTTCATCCTTGGGCTTTTCATCTTTGGGTTTGTCACCCTTGGGCTTTTCATCCTTGGACTTCTCGTTGTCCTTGGGCTTCTCATCCTTGGGTTTGTCATCCTTGGGCTTCTCGTCGTCCTTGGGCTTCTCATCCTTGGGCTTCTCGTCGTCCTTGGGCTTGTCATCCTTAGGCTTGTCATCCTTGGGCTTGTCATCCTTGGGCTTTTCCTCCTTTGCGGGCTCTTGAGGCTTTGCAGGCTCTTGGGGCTTTGCTGGCTCTTGAGGCTTCGCGGGCTCTTGGGGCTTTGCGGCCGCTGACTTTGGTGGCCCATTCATCTTGGGAGGCACCGGGATCCGTATGCCACCTATTCTGAACCTTGGACTCCTGCGACTCAAGGTTCCAATTTCTTCGTTGTCGTCTGGCATCTGGGAAGTCGTATCTGGAGTGCCCGGCCCTTGAGAGCCCTCCGCTAGATCTTCATCGCCCCCCAGCTCCTCAGAGTCTTCCGAACCCGAAGCCTTGCTGGGAGGCGTGGGTCGCTGGGAGCCTTGAGATCCGCTCCCCTCCGTTCCAGTTTGGTCGTCGTCTCCGGGATGTCGGGGATTTCCTGCAGCAACGAGACGCTCCCTTTGTTTTTTGGCGTGCTCCGCGTCGAGGGGGTCCTTTTGGCCAGACGGTCCCGCCTTGGGGCCCTTGTGCTTGTCCTCGTGCGAGGACGTGCCAAATGAGATGCCGTTTTTGGTGCTGATGTTGAAATTTCGGTCTTTTGACTTGTTCTTCGCGCGTTCCTTCTTGTGGCCAAACCCAAGTACAGGAGCTCTTGCGTGCAGTTCGTTCCCAGTACCCTGAGGCACATGTTCGCCGAGGCTTGCCTGAAGGTCGGCTTCTACATGGAGGGAGAAAAGTCAACTGGCGTTCTTCTCTCCCGTCTGGGAGGAGGGGGTTTCGTTGGGTGTTCTTGGTACTCACGCTGGTCCGCGAGCGAGGCGCTCTTGGGGTCGTTGTGGTTGAACTTGGACGGCGTCACAGCTGGAGCGGCGGCCGCAAAAGCAGCGAGCGAGATGATTCCGACAAACTTCATGTTGACGCGTGTATCAATAATCGGTAACGAGTGCCGTGTACGGTGTTGGTTTTTTCAACGACTTGCGTGAAATGGAATAATCAGAATCGGTGTGTGAAATAGGGAAAGTAAAGAAGGACCCGGTCGCAGACCAGAGTCGAGGAACGATCGAGGTAGTAGACTAATCGAATGAGAAAGATGAGTGTGAGATGATGAGTTTCTCTGTTCCAAATAAACGGACAGAAAGAGACCTATTTATCCCATTGAACGACTCTTCCATCCTCCGTTTCGCTTCGCCGCGCAAAGACTCGAGGATTCTCTTTGACTCCACGAGTGACGCCTCTGTGGCCTCACCAGCCTTGGATGCTGCATCACGGCCCCAACTCGTTCATGGACGCCGACCCACCGGGGCCGCGTTACGGGGCAAAGCGATTGTTCGGCACGCTGCAGGGTCCGGGACCTACTCGCGACCGCGGCCGGGCGGATCGGCGCTTTCTCCGTCTCCAGCTGCACGTTGGTCCGGCCTATGCGGAACAGATGTGTGAAGTGGCCACTCGCCGGCTACTCAATCGAGACTCCCCCGAGTGCAAGCGACTCCGTCTGAAACAGCCATTTCAAGAAGGCGGGACATTGCAGGACGCAATGCGGGTGTTCGTAGCCCATTTAGGCTTCATGGCGGGTAATTTAGAGGATCGAATCTGAGTTGGAGGAACGCAAAGTGGCCAGATGGCCTATTCTTGGAGACATTCACAACCTGCAGCTTCTTTTGTTGGAAGCAGGTGGCGATGAGCGGCGGTTTGTTAGATCAGGCTTGTAAAGGGCGCAGAGTCATATGTCACATGCGTATAGACAAAAAATTCCTCTGCAAAGAGTTCCGTTTTGATTCGGGTCTGAATCTTGGTTTGGATCTGCATCTTGGTTTGCCGACTGGCGGGTCGTCGTACTGAGCTCGTCGTTCACTCAAAGGACATATAAAACGCCTCCCATCGGTTGTCCTCCGACAGGTTTGTTGCAACAAACTGGGATGAATGTAGTCTATTGATATAAGTCATCGGCGTCTTTTCCATACCTAAGCAGCCAATGATCTGCCGGGACCTAGATCCGCTCCTCAATGCACGTCTTTATTCATGATCAACCACATACCTACTTCAGCGTCACCAACTCCTCTGCACTTGTCGGGTGAATGGCCACGCAGCTATCAAAGTCAGCCTTGGTGGCGCCCATCTTGATGGCCACACCAAAGCCTTGCAACATCTCGGCACTACCAGCTCCCACAATGTGTAGACCCACAACCTTCTCATCGCGGCCAGTCACGATGAGCTTGTAGCTTGTCGGGCCCTTTTCTTCCTGTTCCATCATGGCGTAGTACATTGCTGTGAAGCTCGTGTTGTAAACCTTGATGTTATCCTTGCCATACTTCTCTGCGGCTTGCGGTTCCGTCAAGCCAATGCTGCCGACTTCAGGATGAGCAAAGACGACTGACGGGATGTTGGAGTAGTCGAGTTTTGCGGCCGAGCACTCCGGTGGACCGAACAGGCGATGTGCCAGCTTGCGACCAGCAGCGATGGCAACGGGCGTCAACTCAACGTTGCCTGCCACGTCACCGAGCGCATAAATGTTTTCAACGCTGCTGTTTTGCAAGTCGTCCACAACAACATGTCCCTTGTCGTTGAGCTTGACGCCCGCTTCCTCCAAGCCGATGTTGCGCGTCTCAGGCTCCCGGCCGGTTGCCCAAATGAGGTGGTCAACATCTGATACGGAGTTCTTATTGCCATCGTTGTCCTCATACGTTATGGTCAGCTTGCCGTTGCCATCGCGCTCAACCTTGGAAGGGTTGGTGTTTTTGTGCAGCTTGACGCCTAGTCGCTCGTACTCCTTCGTAACGGTCTCTTGAACCATGGGGTCGAAGTTGCGTAAAAAGGTGCTGTGTCGGATAAAGAGGTGAGTTTCAGTGCCGAGTGCATTGAACATGCCGGTAAATTCAACACCAATGTAGCCGGCGCCTACAATGGCGACCTTTTTGGGAAGCGTCTCGATGTCGAAAAAGCCATCGCTGTTGATGCCTAGCTCAGCACCAGGGATCTTCGGAGGCGCCTTGGGGCGGCCGCCTACGGCAATGAGGATTTTCTTGGTGTTGATGACGACCTTGGAGCCATCATCGGTGGTCACCTCAACCTGGTTCTTGGAGAGCAGGCGACCCCATCCGTGCAGATACTCGACTTTGTCGTTGCCCAGGTTGCGCTCGTAGATGCCGTTGAGGCGCTTGATGTATGCATCACGCTTCTTTTTGAACGAAGTCCAATCGAACGGTGCCGTTTCCTTGACAGAAAATCCGTATGCCTTGGCGTCGTGTATGGTCTCGGCGATGGCGGCGGCATTGTAAGTGACCTTCTTGGGAACACATCTGGGAATTAGGTTAGCAAGACAAAAGACAGGAGCGCCGAGGACTGGCCGTACCCAACATTGACACAGGTGCCTCCAAGACGCTTTCCCTCGATAACAATGGTCTTTGCGCCAAATTTGGAACTCGCCATGCGGGCCGAAGCCAGGCCTCCGCTGCCGCCGCCCAGAACGACGTAGTCGGCCTCTTTGGTGATGGGAGCCATGATGCGCGATGACACGGAGAATTGACGGGATAGAGAAGCGAGTCTTGTTTGAGCAGCTCGTGTGGTCAAGGACGAGGTCGCGCGAAGAATGGTTTGCATGGAGCTGTAGGCGAGGAGAAGAGAGCTCCTACAAGTACTGTAGCAGTCTGGCCGGCGGGGACGAAGCAAGTGATGACGTCTTGTACTCTGCGGAAAGAGTCGTCCGGTGGATGAAGTGTCTAGTTATACGCAGCCAATGCGCTACCGTTTAGCCTCGGGTCGTTCCAGAGAATTGCAAATACTGGACGTCTCCGGTAGGCCGAGGGATTACCGTGGGGACGGATGCGGTTCATGTCTGGCTGCGACCGTGTTTGTAAGTATCATGAAGGCGCCTGGCACGCAATATGCTGAGTAATCCGGTTCGGCGACCCAAGCGGGACTATTGTGGCCGTATCGTGATTCCATCTAGGATGATGACATGAAGCGATTTGAAGTGGCGGGCGAATGAGTTGGACTCGAGCTGACATGCATGATGAGAAAGGAAGAGAATGAGAAATCAAGGAGATGGGAAAGGTAAATGAGGAGACACTTTGGTCTGAGGCGGCAAGAGCGTACTGTACGTAGCAGTGGTAAGAAAGCGCATACAGTACAAAAGTGGACGGGCAGCTAGGGCAGTCGCAATGAGCTGCATTCAACTTGCAGGTACGGGCGTAACACGGCTTCTGCGGCCCCCAATTATAGCACTGGCTACCTGTGTACCTACCTATCGAGGATATCTATCCAGCTAATCTGAATTGCCCTGTAGTAAAAACAGCTTCTTGGTTGTTTGATCTCTCGACAGACATCTGGGGTAACTTTGACATGCAAAGAGTAAATGATGGAGGTTTTGTTACAAGTCAAAGCTATACCAAAGGAGGCATCTGATCCACTCAATCTGGCAGCAATCTAGCCTTTACTTATGGCGTGTCAAGCATCCAGGTTCAGATCTGAATACGATTGCTACGGGATGGCATGATACGCATGGCCTAAATATATTTGTGAAACCAACGTCGCTTTGCGGGTATCAACTAATAAAACGCCCGAAATGCAATGCGCCGCGACATGATCATGGGACTGATTTCAAGATACGCGACCTTGATATGCTACTATCGCTACTCTGTATTCAACGGTTGACTGCACGATTAAGCATGATTTCTTTCTACAACAGCCACGTGAGCCTGAGTGATTCGTCCATTCGTTCTTGTCTCACGCGAAAATGTGAGCATCGACAGAGTCAAATGGCTGCAGCTTCATCGATGTTGCTCTCAATTAACTTACTGCACCACCACTGCAAGGTACATATCCTGTGCATTAATGGGTACACGCAGTCGCTACGATGACCGGGCACGGTCAAGAGTCACTCACTAAGTCGCCGGGTCCTTCCATCAGCCACTCATGGAGGGCCGTTGGCTGCCCAGCCCTGTAGCCCCTCTCTCCACCGATGTCTCTCTACAGGTAGGCGTCGTGGAGCTTGAGGCAGCCAGGCGAGTACCAGGTACCACCGACTTGAGCCCAGCCTCTCTGACCAGTGGACCACTGACCACTGACCACCGGCCATCAACCACTGCTCGACGGTTGCTTCATCTTTCCCCAGTCTCATCCCATCCCGCATCCCATCTTCTCGCTGCGGCCCAAAGGTCGTACCATTCGCTGCATGGCGCTTCGTCGTCGGCTCCCTTCCACCCCTATGCAATCATATCGTCTCTAGACCCCGCCGTTCAACCTTGCTATCTTCTGCGACAACTGCTCCCCTGGTGCGCTGCTCTCGAGAGCTCCCCCCCATAATCCTAATCCTTTGTCCGCCCCGTTCCGCTGCGGCCCAAGCCAAACTCTTACGACCTTGCCGCCTTGAGACGTCGCCAAAACTATCCGCGCCTGGCTTTCTCGAGGTAGCTTCGTGGCACCATGTCTGCCGACGCCGGCGGTGAATCCGGTAGATCCAAGACCTGCCCATCCCCTAATGTCCGGACTGTCGTTGCTAACGAGGACCCCGTATCAGCTGCGTCCAATCTAAACCTGACGCCCGAAGAGAAGCGAGTATACGGCGATCTTTTCAAACAAGCCGACCCAGAGAACCTTCGAGTCGTCACCGGAGACGCCGCCCTCGGTTTCTTCGACAAGACCCGCCTTGACTCCCGCGTCTTGGGAGAGGTACGCACATGTCCATGGCACCGCCATCTCTCATCCTGACTGACATTGTCGCCTGCAGATCTGGCAGATCGCCGATAGAGAGAACCGTGGCTTTCTCACCCCGGCCGGCTTCGGCATCGTCTTACGCCTGATCGGCCACGCCCAGGCTGGCCGCGAACCCCGACCCGACTTGGCCTTCCAGCAAGGCCCACTCCCCCGATTCGATGGCATCAACCTCATGACGTCGGCAGCCTCGCCGACGGCTTCCGGACCGGCTGCGATGCAGGCTCAACCTACGGGTGCGAGCATCCGTATACCCCCGCTGACCCCTGATAAGGTGTCCCAGTATACGTCTCTATTCGAGAGACATCATCTTCAGGGCAATATGCTGGCAGGAGAGCAGGCTCGTCAGATCTTTGATAAATCTGGCATGCCCAACGAGGTGCTCGGCAGGATATGGGCGCTGGCTGATACTGAACAGCGCGGAGCGCTCGTTTTGGCAGAGTTTGTCATTGCTATGCATCTGCTTACCTGCATGAAGACGGGTGCGCTACGTGCGCTTCCCAACGTTCTCCCCGCTGGTCTCTACGAGGCGGCCACACAGCGCACCTCCGGCGCGGCAGCACGACAATCGCCGACCCATACGGGCATGTCAGCTATCCCCCGACAGTTGAGCGGCACCTCTCAACCACGGACCGGAAGCCCTCTGGGACGTCCGCCCATGGCGCCGCAGGCCACAGGGGCCGGCGGCGAATGGGCCATCTCGCCCGCCGACAAAGAACGATTCGATCAGCTTTACGCGACTCTTGACAAAACAAAGAAAGGTTACATCACTGGTGACGAAGCCGTTCCCTTCTTCAGTCAATCCAATCTCTCCGAAGACGCCCTCGCTCAGATCTGGGACCTCGCCGACTTTAACAGCCAGGGTCACCTCACACCAGAAGGATTTGCTGTGGCCATGTATCTAATTCGACAGCAAAGGAGCGGTCGCTCGACGACTTTGCCTAGTACGCTGCCGCCCAATTTGATTCCACCTAGCCTACGCAACCAAGTCCGAGCCGCGCCCACCTCAGGTTTCGCTCCTCCGCCCATGCCCCAAGCACCGCCGCCTCAACCAAAGTCAGCTCTCGACGACTTGTTTGGCCTGGACTCCTCCTCTTCGAGCCCCGCGCCTTCAGCACCGGCTCAGGTCACCATGTCCACCGGGGGCTCAAACGCCAATGATCCCTTTGCAGGTAGCGCTGGTGCCTTCTCGCCAAGTTCGCCCCTCAAGCCAACTGCGACTGGAGCTACTTTCAAGCCATTTATTCCCTCTTCCTCTTTTGGTAGGGGTCTAACGGTTCAGCCATCTAGTGATACTCTCGGGCCTGGGACCAAGCAGGCGCATTCAGAAGACCTGCTAGAGGATCATGATCCGGAAGCAAGCAAGAAGATCACAGGCGAGACAACCGAGCTGGCCAATCTTTCGAACCAGATAGGTACGCTTTCAAAACAGATGCAAGACGTGCAAACCAAAAAAACGAGCACACAGAATGAATTGAACCAGACCAATTCGCAAAAGCAAAACTTTGAACAGAGGTTGGCACAGCTTCGGGCGCTATATGAAAAGGAGGCAGAAAATACGAGAGCCCTCGAAGAGCAGCTGAGAAAGTCCCGCACCGATACGCAAAAGTTGCAGAGTGAATGCATGACTCTCGAGGGGACGATGAGAGACCTGCAAAACCAGCATCAACAGGTTTCCGCCGCGCTGCAGGCAGACCAGCAGGAAAACGCGAATCTCAGAGAGCGCATTCGCGTCATCAACGGCGAGATCACCCAGCTCAAGCCTCAGATCGAGAAGCTCAAGTCGGAGGCACGTCAGCAAAAGGGGCTAGTCGCGATCAATAAGAAGCAAATGACTACGACTGAAGGAGAACGCGACAAGCTTAAAACCGAGGCGGACAACTTGGTCAAGGGCAACGAGGATGCCGCCCGACAAATCGACACAAGCTCGCCCGTTACAGGAAACGCACAGATAGCCAGTCCTGCCCTGTCCACGGCAAGTGGTAACAATCCGTTCTTCAAGCGTACAGCTAGCACGGACATTATGGGCACCTTTGCCTCGCCGCAAGCACGGGCTGTTCCTGATAAGTCGTTTGACGAGGTCTTTGGGCCATCCTTCCCTGCCGGTTCTACAAGTCCACCACTGCCACCAGGCGGATTCAAGCCGCAACATACAGGTAACTCTACTGCTAGCGCAGGGCGAGGCTTTGAACCGCCTCCACCCCCTCCGGAGTCGAGGCAGATAAGCTCGAGCTTCCTGCCTTTTCCTGAACGAAGCGAGTCTCTCTCTTCCTCCCGTCAGGTCTCGCCTCCGGCTTCCCGAGCCGAGGGCCCGACCGCCAGTTCGAATCCTTTCCCCATGAACGCTGGCGGAGCCATAGGGCCCATGTCTCCCAGCGCCCAAGCCACCACCAAGAGCGATGACGGCGAGAAAAGCGACACACCAAACGCCACGCCCGTCCCCGGCAATACGCAAGCAAACAATGTCGCTGAATCTACAAGAGGTGGTGCCGGCCCCGCTGCAGCTGCCGGTCCATTTGGGAGCGCAGATCAGGCAAAGGCAAAGGCGGATTTTGATAACGCTTTTGCCGCGTTTGCCGCCTCTGGCAAACATCAGGCGGCTGCGACTGAGGGGTCAGCCTCGCAATCCGCTTTCGATACGGAATTTCCCCCTATATCGGAAGTGGAGCGTGATGACGATTCTGATTCGGAAAGCGAGCAAGGAGGGTTCGACGACGACTTTGCACCCCTCTCGCCTCGTGCCGCGATAGGAGAGAAGTTAGGCGAGGCCCAAGAGCCGGGACATGGATCCGCGGAGAGTGCAGCCACCAAGGACAAGTTTGTTACACCTGAACCTGCGCACCCAGGGTAAGACCAGAGCGATACCGAGAAATGACAAGTATGTTTCTAACGTGTCCTAGCAACGAGCAACCGTCTTCACCGGCAACAATTACGAATACCGGCGCCGCGGGCTCCAAGTCGTCTGCACCCGCTGACGATATCTTCGGATCTGGAGGACACGCACCCGCGCCTACCAGCTCTATACCATCGCATTCAGTATCCAAGGCTGCCGTTGATGATCTCGATGATGATTTTGAGGGCCTTGAGGACGCCAAGGAGGGATCGGCTGACGACGACTTTGCCAACATCTCTCGCGACGACTTCAATCCCGTTTTTGACAGCAGCCCACCTGCCAGCCAGACCAAGAGCGACTCCACCGCGTTTGGTAATGAAAGCAGCTTCGATTTCGTAGCTTCGAACCCAGGAAGCAACTCCATGACTGCTGCCAGCAATGGTCAGGCCAAAGCATCCGACAACCACGACTGGGATGCTATTTTTGCTGGCCTCGACACTCCGAGCGCCGTTTCGCCGCCGGGGCTTCACCAGCAAAATGCAAACGGCGAGGAGAAGAAAGACGCACGTCCATCGGGGCCGGGGCGCGCGTTGACCGAGCAGGGAGAACACGATGATCCCATTGTCAAGAACCTTACGGGTATGGGTTACTCAAGGATTGATGCTGTGACTGCACTGGAGAAATACGACTACAATCTCGAGCGGGTAAGTCTTGCCTGTCGTCAGATGGATTGCATGCCTAATACTAATGTGTTGTGTAATAGGCCGCCAACTACTTGGCCAGCCATTCGTAGGACCAGGCCGGAGCTTGCAGAATTGGCCTTTGGCGTAAAATGCGCAGCCGGCGATCGGGACGATTGCAATGTAGACAGGAGCCTCAGGACGCTTGACGCCTCTCGCCGACGATAATCACTGGAGTTCCCCTGAGAGCTTTGAGTTTCCACCATGAGGATGACCCAACTGTCGACTTAATCCGCCGCATATTTCGGACCTTCTTTCCTGCGTTATTTCTGTTTCTTTTTGTCTTGAGCGAAGCTCACGTTACGGCGTGAGTGGCATGGCGAGGTCACCTGGGATTGTGCGCGGAAGATGGGGTGGGAAAGCATCTGAGGAGTGGTATGGAGTCGTAATTCGCTGAGAGATGGCAAGATGAGTAGTTTGTGTGTGTCGGGACTGGCTATCAGGAGAGAACCGACTTGCGAGGATGGTCTGTTGTTATACCTAGTGTTTGATGCAAGCGAATTCTACGCGTGGGAAGTCGCAGACCCCTTGAACATTCGGCGCGGCGTCAGGCACCGCCTAACATGGATGAAGCTGTGTGGATATTGATATCCTGTGTGTTTTGAGAATCGCTGACGTGCGTAGGAATATTGGATACTTGGACAGTGGTTTAGTTGGAGAGAGAGAGAGGTTGATCAACCATGGCATTGAAGTTATGGAAGCCTGCTACCGAACCTGGGTAGTTTTTTTTTGAGGTTCGCTTGGGACTTGTCTACTCTCAATTGTGACATGCAGAGTACTCTGTGTGGTCAACACCTTTCGATACATGATTTTGGTAGGTGAACATTTCAAGAATATAAAAAAGAGTCATTCCCTTCGTTATGCGCAGCTAGACATGACAAACGCTCATGGCGGCGACGCCTCCGCCCGGTCTACTGCTCACTCCCCCCCATCAGCCCCGATGCCATCATAAGGGAAGAAAAGCAAACCCCTTGCCCCCTAGTTGACACCACTCTACTTGACCTTGCTCATAATGGTCTCCGGTCCGCGGACGACATCCATGCGCGCGGCGCGGGCCTTTACGGCATTCAGCATGGCACGATCAAAGTCGTCGCGGGCACGCAGGACGGCCTCGACCCAGCCGAGCTGCAGATCCCAGTAGGCGGCCTTGAAGGCCTCAAAGGCATCCGGGACGGCGTCCTTGTCGGCCGAGAGGAGGCCGAGAAAGGGCTCGGTGACGCGCCAGGTCTGCTTGATGGCCTGGGCGACGTCCGGGTTGGGCAGGCCGCCAAAGAAGTCAAAGGCGGTCGAGACGTCGTCGAAGAGCTTGTCGCGAAAGGGGTCGGCGCGGCGGAAGCGCGCGCCCTTGTTGCGCACGGAGCCGAGGTAGCGCACGAGCAGCTCGTCGGCGAAGATCTCGGTGAAGATGTCGACGAGCGAGTGGTGCAGCACCTGCCGGTAGTCGCCGACGTACTCGTCAAACGTCACCACCATTTGCTTCATGGCCGTGTTGGCGTACCACTTGGGCGTGAAGAAGTCGGGCATGACCGTCTTGAAGTCGACGGCGAAGATGAGCGAGGCGAACTTGGTGATGCACCACGTGCTGAAGTCGACGTAGCCGTCGCGCAGCGCGCTGAGCTGCGCGTCGGCCCGCTCCAGGTGCGCCGGCGTCACCAGGGGCTCAAACTTTTGCCGGAAGTTGGTCAGGTAGCCGAAGCGCCCCTCGTCCTCGTTGTCGTCGATGCACGCAATCTGGTCGTTGGCCGTCGCCACCAGCCAGTCCTGCAGCGCCTGGAAGCCCTCGAGCTCCGGCCCGCCACGGCTGCTCTCGAACGCCTGGGCCTCGTCCTCGAGCATCCGCTGCCACGACTGCTGGCGGTTGCGCAGGCGCGCAAACATGGCGTCGACGACGCCCTCGACCACGTCGGCGCGCTTTGAGTTGCCCGCCGCGTCGATCTGCTCCCGTAGCATCCGCCACAGCGCCACCAGGTTCTTGGTTCTGAAGTAGCCGTACTCGTCCTGGTCCAGGTTGGACCCTTCGACGTTGCGCTCCGCAAACTCGCGCTTCTCCTGCGCGAAGATGCGATCGATCCACTCGTCCAAGAACTTGATGATGAGCTGTCGGAAGTCCCTCACCAACTCCGCCTCGCGGTTGTCGACGACATGCGGCGTCAAGTCCTCCTGCCGGAACCCCAGCTTGGCCATCTTCTTATAGTACTTTTCGGGAAACCCGGCGATCTCGAGGGTATGGCCCGAGCTGCCCTCGGGGTCGGCAACCATGCCCACGAGAAAGTCGTGCATGAGGCCGTGGTAGATGTCGGCGTACGTCTTGGTGATGTTCCAGCGCCGCGGCATGAGGGGCGTCATGCCGATTTTGACGGCATTCAGGTCATTGAAATACCACTTCATAATCTTGTCGAGGCGCGTCGAGTCGTCGAGAAACTCTTCCCGCGCCTGCTCAAACTGCTGCTCCGCGCTGATGCGAATGGCTTCGAGAAACTTGTCCTTGTACCCGCGCACCTTGCGCGCTCCATCCGTGATGCCCTGGAAGCGGGCGGCCATTTCCTGATGGTCCTTGAGAGCCTCCTGCAGGGCCACCACGCGCTGGTCGCTGCGCTCCTCAGCCTCCATGACGACGGCGAAGCGGACGACGAGGCCGTTGTTGTCGTTGACAACTAGGTTGATGAGGTTCATGGCGAGGATGCCGACGTGCTCGTCGAACCAGTCGATCGTCTCGTCGAGCCGGGCAAAGTAGTCCTCGAGCGTGGACTCGAGGCCCGGGTCCTCGGCACGCTGAATTTGCTCCATGGCATCGTCTCGAATATTGCGCAGCTGCGTGAGCTCGTAGTGGCACGGTAGTAGGTTCGGCATGTTTTCTTTATCGTCGTCATCCTGCCGCAACATGTTCTCGACAACGGCGAGGCGCTCATTAAACGTCTCGAGGTTCCTGCGCATCGTCTCGACGGCGCCAAAGTTGCGGTGGGCCTGGGAGACGAGGTTGATGCTGGCAAAGTCCTTGATCATGGTTTGGGACTCGGAGCAGAGGCGATCAATGTTCATCATCTCGTCTTTGATGAGCTGTACCGTCTTCTGGCCGTCGCTCAGGCCCGTCATGCCCGCTTGTGTCGTCTCGAGCTGCTCGCGCAGGCCGGTGCGCAGCTGGCCATCGACGGCGCTCTTCTTGCGCGAGAACTCGAGCTTGAGCGCGGGGATCTTGTCGAGATCGTCGGGGTGCCGCAGCAGCTCCGAGAGCTTGGGTGCGGGAGCGTCGTCCATGGCGGTGACGAGGGGATGGCTCGGCTGGTATCGCAATCACGGCATGGCGCGGGAGATGTGAGTGTCGGGCACCAGCTGCCCTGGCGAGGGCCTGTGGACGACTTGGTTCGTATCGCGATTTGTCCGAAGATGGAAGTTCGTTGGCGATGACTTGAGGCGGCACGTCGAGATTGTGGCATGCGTATGAGTTGATGGTTGTGGGAAATGATGGCTGCTCCCTGACTCTCTCCCAGAAACGGGAGACCGGTGACCCCAGCCAAAGCTGGTGGTGGGGCTGGCCAAGTTCCCGCTCATCGGCCGGACACAACCGCATACTGTCAAAGTACGTGCAACAACCACAGCATGACATCCTGATTGACGACAACAGATGTCTATGAAATGATTCCGAGATTCATGAGCACGATTTCGTCATCAATGCAAAGTTGGAAATTGCCAATTACTCAACACATTCTCTTCGGCGCATCTAGGGTATCGGGTAGCTCGCTCATGGCTCAAAAGAGGCTTGAAAAGACAACAACCAACGAAGCCATGGATCCTTCACCCATCAGAATCGCCATCTGAACCAGATGAGCTTGTGGGCGAGTCGAAGTCCTCATCACCATCCCCTTCTCCATCCGAACTTTCGCCTCCATTGTTCGCATGTCCATTCTCGATATCTTCCT
This sequence comes from Hirsutella thompsonii MTCC6686, assembly GCA_000472125.2. Classification (NCBI taxonomy): domain Eukaryota; kingdom Fungi; phylum Ascomycota; class Sordariomycetes; order Hypocreales; family Ophiocordycipitaceae; genus Hirsutella; species Hirsutella thompsonii. Next base: position 41,524 of record APKU01000093.1, read on the forward strand.
CCATCACCTGTCCTTCATCTTCATCCGAATCGACATTTCCGCGTCCAACATCTTGTCCATTTTGCTTCCGTCGCTTCGCCGGCCCCTGAGACCATTTGCCATCAGGAACCAGCCCTTGACTGCGTTTCGTGCCTTTGGGCAGCGAAACCGAGTCCTTTGGTCCAAGCACGAATCCGGGCGGCAGAGCCACGCCGGCGGCCAGCACGTACACTGTAGGGAATTCGCGGACTCGCGTGTTGGCGAGAATGTCGCGCAGGCAGTCTGTCGGTTGAACGGACGACACCGTCGAGGTAGCTGAGCTCGTGGGCGCTCCTCCTATGAAGAACTGGAATTGCCGCTTTTCCTGATCTTCTCTCTCTCGCGGCCACACCTCACCGACGTCTGCTCCGCTATATGAAGACCACTGGCCCGTCACGGGATCCTGTACCATGTCAGCAGCCGTGTTCCATCTGGAATCCGCCCAGCCTTGTGCGGTATCTTGTCGTACGCCTTTCCACGTCGGTTTTTGTCGTTGGCGATCCGTCCGCATATTCTGCTCTCGGGCTGCCATGTAGGCTCGGTATAGCGGCACGTCCTCGAGGGCTTTGAACAGCCACCTCGTCGGGGCGATCTTTCCCTCGGTCGATTCCGTTGCTTGGCTGTCACTGAAAGTGAGCCACTCGACCTGCCAGTTGATTCCCCTAGTCCGGCGGTGTACAGTGGTGCTGTTCTCTTTTTGCCTAGCCATACCCACAGGCGCGCGCACCACCTCGATGTTGAGCTGCCTCAGCCGGTGAGCCAAGGTACGATCGGTCCTCCTCTCGCGGCCATCCTTGTTGATTTCCCTCTCGATGATGACTTTTTGCTTTCTGCCGTCACGCCCCGTCTTCCAGCGAACCTCCTTGGTGATTTGGGGACGCAGCTCGTCGCGCCGTAACAGGCCCTTGTCGTCGATGAGGACCCGCTCCGCCCGCTCAACAGACATGTCCATCTTGTGCAAAAAGTTGTAATCGTGGTCGACGCCGGCGACGCTTCGCAGCTGCGACCGCGGGACGTAGGCCGTCTCATCGCGCTCACCGTTGCACTGGGACCAGGCCTTGTGTTTCTTGACGCAGGCCAACGAGCAAGTCGGGACGCGGCAGCGCGGACATTTATACTTTGGCGTAGATAGGTGACATATTGCGCATAGAGAGGTCAATAGTGGATCGGCCATTGTGTCGTGTCGATCGGTGTCGGGGATGAAGGTTCGAAGACGATGAGGATTGAATCGGCAGAAAAAGTAGCGGCAGAAAAAAAGGCTTATCGATGGGAAAGGCCTGCGACGTCACTGCGCAGTGCCGTTGATGGGTTTTTCAGGGTCGCATGGGTCCCCGGAATTTCGCAGTGGGGTGAAAGGTGACAAAATAGAAGCTGCAGCCCTACGTCCGACAAGCTCCAGCGAGGACGCTGGGAGATGATGCTTCATTTTCACATGGATATTGCTACCATTATCAAACTGAGAAGACAATTTTCGAACAAAAATTACTCACCCTTGTCTTGCACTGCACGATTTTCGATACTATCTCTCACTCAAGCGTGGCGCTTTTACATCGAGTGTGCCACTATTATTGACATGCTGTAACTACTCCACGTGACTAAGCAGCTGCAGCCAAGCCTTTTCCTACCTTATTTCGTGCGCACCGCGAAGTACTGCGAGCCCCTCCAAATCCAGACTTCAACGACGGGAAAATCCCAAAATCATCCACACATACCGCGTATTCTCGACGTTCAAGATGCAGCTCGGGACTCTTCAGCGGCTAGAGCTGCCTCCGGCGGCAGACATGCACGTTCACTTGCGGCAGGACGACCTGATGAACCTCGTTGTTCCCACCATTCGCCAGGGTGGTGTCGACACTGTCTTTGTGTAAGTGAGGCCCTCTCACTCACGCTGTACAAGTGAGAGAGGAGTGGACTGACCAGCGATCACAGTATGCCAAACCTGGTATGACGAATTTTCTCTCATTGGGGTGCAATCAAATAGATGCTGATTGTTTCCTCAAGGTCCCTCCGTTGACTACTGTCGAGCGGGTGTGTATCACATTTCATCGCATCGCAAGAACTCGCCTTCACTAACACGTTCAAGGTCCTCGAATATCAATCTCAACTCAAGAGCCTCGAACCCAATGTCACATTTCTCATGTCCTTATTCGTGAGTCCTATTACACACTATCATCTCAATGCCTCGGAGTCCCTCTAAGTAGAGACCAGCTTCACCCTTCCGTAACCCCCGAAGTCATTGCCCAAGCCGCCGCCGCCGGCATCACGGGCGTCAAGATGTATCCCCAAGGCAAGTCTCCCCTTTCTGAATCTTCTAAAGACTCGCACACTAAGAAAGTTCAGGCGGCACTACCAATTCGGACTCTGGCGTCGCAGACGTCGAGGAATTCTACGCCACATTTGCCGCCATGGAGCAGCACGATATGGGTAACCCACTCCCGCCCCCTTACGGCTCCACGTCGAGTATCACCCCATCAGAAGGAAACTCGAGTTAACGGCCGCTAGTCCTTAACATTCACGGCGAGGTCCTCGAGTCCCTCGCTCCGGCTGGCATGTCTCTCGAGGAGGCCTTCCTCCCGACCCTGAAGAAACTCCACGACCGCTTCCCCAAGCTGCGCATCGTCGTACGTCACCAAATGAAGCCCTGTCAAACCCCATCCCCCTCTCTCCCGGTTCAGTCCCTTTACTAACCCAGCATCGTAGCTCGAGCACTGCACTACCGCAGCTGCCGTAGAAGCCGTGCGAGCTTGCGGTCCCAACGTCGGCGGTAAGTCACCCTCCCTGACCCTTTCTCTTCTCTACATCCCCTTGTCTCTCTCTTCCTCTCTGTTCCTCATCTGTCGACCCCTTGAATCTAAACCCCCTTTCCTGGTAGCGACAATCACCGCGCACCATCTCTATCTCACGTCCAGCGAGGCCTGTTGCGACCCCTTCGCATTTTGCAAGCCCATCCCCAAGAAACCCACCGACCGTGACGCCCTAGTCAAGGCCATCGTCAGCGGCGACCAGAAATTCTTCTTGTAAGCTCCTCGAACCCCCGTCCTTCTTCACCGCTCTCTTGCCTTCCCCTTCTTCCGGCAACAAAAGCTCAAACCCCATCTTTTCGCCAGTGGAACCGACAGCGCCCCTCACCTCATGCACACCAAAACATCCGCCGCGGCAGGAGGTAAGCCCCCCGCCGGCGTCTTCACGCAGCCCTACGCGACGCAGCTCGTCCTCCTGGCGCTCGAGGAGGCCGTGGCGCTGGGCGTCGTCGCCGACGCCGACGTCACGCGCGACGCCCTCGAGAGCTTCTTGTCGCGCTCCGGCCGCCGCTTCTATAAGCTGCCCCAGCCGTCCGCCGGCGCTGGTAGGCTCGTGTTGCAGAGAACGGGGGAAAAGATTGCCGCGAGCGTCAAGAATGCCGACAGCGCGCTCGAGGTTGGTAATTCCAGGGCGGGTGCCGAGGTTTTTAGCCTGACGTGGGAAGAAGGGGAGGCTTGATGGAAGAAGTCCTTTTTCTGAATAGCGGACTAGTTTTTTTGTAGCGCGATGCAAGTATGAAAGGGCGTATATATCTCGGTGCAAAGAGTCATCTACGTTGCCGATCGACCGGTTTGTGTACTCCGTATGCCTGGCTGCGATTACTATCTTGCGTTTTGTGGTTCATGCGGTCTGTCGGCGAGTGTCGCAAGACCTTGAATTCAAGCCGGGCAAACGAACGGGCAAACAGGACCACTTCACTTACCAAGTCAGCACACCATCTGCAGTCAAATCATTCAAACGCAAAGGCGTTACGAAGCTGGAGAAGACTCTCAATACCGGGCCATGGATTCAATGAGCACCTCACTACAACTAGTAGGCAACAATCCCCATTCCATCCACATAGCCCCTCTCCAAGTGGCCGGGTTCGAAATGCCCATATGCAACAGGCCTCTTCTCGTTCCCTCCACACACACAACAGCCGAAGCGAAGGATATGGACACAAAAAGATTCAGAAAAAATTGCTACAAATGAACGCCTCCCGAGGAAAATAGGTGGGTGAAACAAGAACCACCCCCCGGGCCAAAGATGTTTTCTCCATCATCAGATCTTTTCGCAGGGGCCAAGTAAAGCGAGGCAACCGAGCCTGGCTAGTAGGTATCAAGCGCGCATGCGAAAATATGAAACAACGTCCCAAGCTTTGGGGGGGAAAGGCACTCCCTCTCCCTCTCAAGCCTCGCGCGCGTACTTGGGCTGAGCGCACGAATAAGACATTTCGTCGACTGCATCCCGTGGTGGTGCAGTGCATTTAGCGAGAACCGCCTAGGGCGCTGATTCTGGCTCCCGTGGGACGGTGAAGCAGCGAGTCGGAATGCTTGGCCACGAGGCCATTCTCGTTGGTAGGGACGCTGGTCTCGCTACGGTTCTCCCCATAAACCTCCTCATCGTCCTCGACGATTTTGGTGGGAATATCGCCGCTTGCCGCGTACTGGAGGCTGGACCGTTCGGGAGTAGTCGTCGCAGACGCAAACGACATCGCAGTGCTGCTGCGGTTGGGGATCAAATCCGGCGTGGGTGGGATGCTCGAGATACGACCCGAGGCGACTTGAGGTCGGCCGTCGTCGCCGGCATCAGTAGTGGCTACCGACCGATCGTCGGTACCATCCTCGCTCTGGGCGGGAGAAAGGTTGCTCTGGCGGCGCAGAGATCGTGTCTCGGCGTCTTGGGCGAGTTGCAGGCCCTCGACAGCTGCCTGACATTGGTCGGCGATGTTGCGGACGATATGGGCAATGGCGTCCGTCTTGTCCTTGAGATGACGGTCGGCGACATCAAAAAAGTGCAGCGAAGAGATTCGCTTGCTTGCTCGAGACTCCCTCATGGAGCCGCTGCTCTCGGAAGGGGACACATTACCATCGGCTTCTTCTGCCTCAAGCTCCTCCTCGATTTCTTGCACCAGTTCATCGGGTTTTGTCAATGACTGGATAAGGTGCTCCATGTGGTGACTTTGGCCGCCAATCAGGCTCCGGAGGTGCAGGACGACCCGGCGTGCCTCATCGCGCTGTCGAGATATCGTGCTGTTGGTGTGGTGCAGTTGGGCGAGCTCCTTCTTGTTCCTCTTACGTTCACGCTCCAGCTCCTCTGCAATCTCTTGCTGAAGCACGAGCGCTTCGAGCGCATCGTCGCGTTGCTTCTCGGTTCCTGTGAGACGAACCGAGAGACGAGCGTTGTCATCCTTTTGCTGATCAATGAGACCCGTGAGGCGGCGGTTCTCCCTCTTATGATTCTCAATCTTAACTTTGAGATCCTGTGTCTCCTTGGTAAGCTGCTCGGCAAAGGACTGAAACTTGAGAAACTGTTGTTTCCAGCTCTCGAGTTCTTCCACCAAGTAGTTGTTCCGCTTGTTGACCTTGCTAAGCTCCGTATCCATACGGCCTTTGAGGTTAATAAAGTCTTGCCAGGCCTCGAGTGCGTCGCGTGAGTACTGATTACGCTCACGGACAATCTCATTGAGGTGTCGCATAGAAACCTTGGTCATGAGAGGCTTCTTCACTGAGCCACCAAAGACGGCCTTGATGCCAGAATTGCGGCCCATCTTCTCACATACGTGGTCCATGACCGTCATGACAGAGTCCTGATTCCACCATTCCGGATCCTGAATTGACTCGACCTCGCCCCGCATGACAATGATTTGACCGGCGGGAACAAGCTTGCCACCTCCATACGCGGAGCGCAGATGCTGGGGCACGCCAGAAGGAGTGACATCGCCGTTCAGAGCCTGCGTGAGCCGAGTGACAAATTTGTTGCGCTGATTGGGCGTCAGAGCCGTGGGCGGGCTTGAAGTGAGAACAAAGTTGCGGTCGAGGTCTACGACGAGGGCATCGGTCGGGGCGGTAAAGAGTGATCGGCACTCAGCAGTGATTCCTAGAATGTATGGACCAGGCTCTTGTACGAGCTCTTGAGCATGACGAGCATGCACCACCGGCACATAAAGACCGCTCCACTCGTAAACGCGAACACAGAAGCGTACCGTCTCGGCGGCGATAGTAAGCATAGCCGGATAGTGGCTCACAAAGATGATGCGGCGCGTCGGAGAAATGGCTGCCTCGACAACACCCACGATATTGGGTATAGACAGGCAGGTGAATAGCGGCCAAAGTGCGAAATTCTGGAAGCCAGTGGGCGAGGAGGGGAACTGGTAGCACAGAGCGTAGTCCTTCATATCAATCCGAACCAAGTCGTTGAGGCGAGGCGCGGGAAAGCTGAGGATTCTGGAAACCTCTTCGGCGTGAAACAAGTTGGTTGCCTTGTTCCAGTGAATCCACATGCCACGCAGGTAATCGCCAAGGAGGTTGTAAAGGGGATATCGTGAGAGGAAAGACAGGCAGTAGGGAATCCAGTACGTCTCATCCGCGTTGTCGTAAAAGTCAGGCTCGGTGCGCTTTCTCAGGTCGCGAATCGTCTCGGCTCGCTTATCGTCTGCGCGGGACCACACGCGCAGGCAGATGCCGTAGAGGGTGTGAGACGAATCCTGCTGGAGAACAAACGCATGGTGAACGCAGTGAGGCTGATTCCTGCCAGTACAAATCTCGACGTCATGGGGGAAGCATGCCTACGGCGCAGCGAACCTGGTTAGCACAGCTCCAGTGATCAATGCCGAGGGCGTTTGCGAAGGCTTTTTCGTGCGGTCCGCGGTCAGAGACTCACCCTCATGGCTACGTGCAACGCGCGAGCAATCTCATTGTCCTGTTCCAGGCGAGGACTGCTTCCGAGAATCTCAGGAAGCCAGAACTGACCGACAGCCCCTTTCATGTGGCCAATCTTGCCCTGAGAGGGAGCTGGAGCCTTGACCCATTGCGAAGGCTCACGGCCGACACCACACACCATGTAGGCATGAGTGAGTGTCTTGGGAGTTCGCTGCTGAGGCTTGACGGCTAGAGTCGAGGGGATAGGTTGAGTGATTCGCGAGTGAAGCGACGAGGTACGGCTGGGAATGAGCATATTGTCGGTCGGGCCTTGCTCGCGAGTGGTAGGACGTCCTTCACGATCTCCAGTCCGAGGTCGAGTCAAGGACGGATGAGTTCCCAGAGAGGGAGGCATGGTGGCGGGCGAGACTCGGCAGGTAAGAAGCCGGTTTGCGTAGGTAATGTCCAGTGTCTTTGCCGTCTCGCGCTCCTGTGCTCCTACGTGTAGCTGGTTTCCTGACACAGCTTAAGGGGCCGGGGAGGGTCGCTCAACGAGCCATCCAACAGAAGGGAAAGGAAGGGGGGGCAAAGAAAATGTGCCGAGTGGGTTCTAGATGTTAAACCGTTGGGAAGAAGGAGGAAGAAGGGGCAAAGAGAGTCGGTGCCGAGGATAACCAGACGGTTACCAAGTACGAACACAGTAGAAGAGGGGGAAGAAAAAAAAGAAAGGAATGTCAAAGTCGAATGCGCAGACTGGATCCCCAGCGGGCGTATGCGAGCCAAGCGAAGGTCCTGCAGGCCAAAACAAGGGCAGCGGGCCAATGCGAGGCTGATGAAGGAATCGTGCTTGTTGGCCAGAAAGAAAAAAAAAGTAGCTGACTGAACAAGCAAGCAAGACGAGGAGGGGGGTGGGAGGAGAAGGATTGGCCAATGTTGGGTATGACAGACGAGGAGAGGGCGAAGGAGGGGGGGCGGTCGAAAAGAAAAGAGAGGGAGAGGAGGATGGTCAGGCACGGAGAGATAGAGGGTGACTGCGAATAAAGTGAGTGAGTGAGTGAAAGTGCGCAAAAAAAGGGACAAGCAACGCAATGTGTTTCTATCCCCCGTCGCGTCTGTCTGAGATTGAGGACGGGGAACGGGGGGGGAGGGATGGAGACGGTCACAATGAAGGACAAGGAAGATGGAGGCGTGCGTATTGTACTGTACCTGAGGGAGGTGGACAGCCCGGGTGGGGTGTCCAATGCTACGTGTATAATTGCGGCAAAAAAACACGGGGAGAGACAATAGACACAGAGAGAGCGAGGAAGGGACAGGGGTCGAGGAGCCGCTACCAGGTGTACTGTACGAAAGCTTGGGTCACGCCGACGAGCGAAGGCAGGACAGCGAGGTGGGCCGTGGGGGAAAAAAAGTAGAGTCAAGCCAGAGGAGGGATGTGTTGCGATGCGATACGGTACGGTACTTCTAGTTGGCTCTTTTTAGTGACGGTCACCCGAATAAATGGGACGACGACCACTACGACGATCCCCGTCCGTCCGTCCAATCCCTCCCGTCAATCCTAGCAGCCTACCTAGCTAGCTACGTACAGACAGAAATCAGTTGAGCATATTCTCGGGTTTCTTTCAAACCGTGTCTTTGAAGAGCTGGACCGCCGCGCGCAGAAACTCAAAGCCACAAAAGAGGCGGGGGGGAGGAACCCCGACGAGTGCGGCCTCCAAACTCTTTTGCTCCTTTCAAGTCACCCGAAGAAACCGAAGAATGCCAGAAGCCCAAAAAAGGCCCAAAGTCAGAGGCAGTAGAGCAGACGGCCCTCCGTACTGTACGGAGTCCGTGAAGCCCCCCTTTCGCGCAGCAGCCGAGAACCCCTGGTCCTGGGAGTCTTGTTGGTGTCCCGTCCAAGGCATGTTTCAGGATACCCGATGGGCTTAGGCTCGTCTGTAGCTCGTGGGCTCGGTTCAGGCGGGCAAAAACGGGGCACTGAAAGAGAAAAAAGAGAAAAAAAGAGAGAAAAGGGCGAGGGTCGCTGCTTCAAATTCGTCAAAAGCTGCACAAACAGTAGTCAATCAACTCTTCGCAACATTTAATGCGGTACAGTAAGTTAGAAAGCACGCTATCATACTCCAGAGACAAAGTGTTGAAACAATGACAGCAAGGCAATTCGCTACGACTTTGCAAGGCCAATGATTGATCGCCATGAGCGTCAAGACAATCTGCGTCGCTCCTAGAAGTCGCCGGTTCCACGCACGGACTTTGTGTCGGCAATGGGGTGCCCGCAGTACAGTGTTAGTAGCTTCTTCCTGCACTCATAGTGAATGCACAGAAACCAGCAACTTCTGCCCATCAACCGCTTGAAAGAAAGTCGCCCGCCCATTCACGCACAGTGCTGGCCGTCCGTCTCATAGTACCGGGCGGGATGCCCTTTTATGCTGTGCACGGGCTCACTGCGTCACCCCGCTGGCACTTGGAAAGCTGCCCGTTGGACTTTTTGCGGGGTTCCAAATCACGATGCCGTGGAATCAGGGCCCAATGCTCGAGCGTCCACTCCCTCCCAGTGTGAGGCGAATCGAGGAGCACAAGTGGGAGAAACGGCGCCCGCAAGATTCCCCACGCTCTAATGCCGACGCTGACGAGGCAGAGGCGGACGCATCAGACGAGACAGACTATTGCGAGAATAACCTTTGATCATCCCTGCTTCCTCCAGGTCCCGTTACTAGTCGATGGCAAGGGAATACTGTACTGTGCTGTAATGGCCTCATGGATGTCCCACCCCCAAGTGCAAGTAGAAAGCTTACAGTACGTGACGGCCACCAGACGAAATGAGGACAAACGCCCGCCGAGCCCGCAGATTCGAAGACCGTTTGCTGTTTCTCCATGTCAGCCACACCCGAAGAAACGATGGTACAAGAGACGCTTTGGTCATGACAGAAATGATGCACCACTGGTTTGCCGGCGCCACGACCGAATGGCTGGTTCAAGTAAAGTGACAGTTTTGATCGAGCCCGAGCCCGGGATACCGGTCTGTACAGCACAGCCTTGAATGTACGAAGAAAAGTACTGTACTGTACTTCACCAAGTGCCGAGTACGAGATGTTTGTGCTCATCGTCGTCCCGCCGTAATGGTTGGACCTGAGCAAGCTGAGCGACAAAATGCTTCGGTCCACGTCGTATCGTCCCCGGTGTCGCTCGGCCTCGACCAGACGCCCCTTGGGCCGGTCCCTGATGTCCCAGCCGCTAAGTTACTGGATATCGCTAGTCTTGCCGGACGGGAAGAAGGGGCGGCGCGAAAGCCACCAAATTCAGCCATTGTAATCCATCCATCGCTGCGGGCATCAATCCCGTCATTACATATCAAGCTGCGGCGTAGCGTCAGGCACGGGCCCTACTTCGTACTGCCATACCGAGAAAACAAAAGGACGTGTGCCACGTCGAACACGCACTGACTGGCCTTACTGACCTTGATCTGGAAAGGGATTTGAGCGCCAAGCCCTTGAGAACTCCCTCCTCTGGAGCTCTCCTGCGGTTACATGCACATCGAGATGATGCATTGGAAACAACCAACGGAGAACGCGACTCGTGTTGCTCAAATCGATCTCGCGTCGCCCTTCATCAAAGGACTCGCTGCACGTCGGAAAACTGTGCGGCGCCCGCAATCTGGCACTTTGCATGCACCGGCGTGCCCTTTGGTGGGAAACGAGGGGGGATGGACCCTTGCAGCCCCCCCCCCCCCCCAATGAAGTCTGGACTGGAGTTGCAATCGAGGCACTTCAGTCTCGTGCAGCCGTAAGAGCCGTGGGATCATCTGCACTGCACTCCTGCACACGCGCGCACACACACGCATGAGCCATGCATAAAGTGTGTGTCTGTGTGCATGCATGCACCCCAAGTTCGCCTCGCCTTCGTTGCCCCGGCTGTCATCCGCATTTACGCGATTGACAGACAGACAGACAGACAGACAGTAGCTGCTGTTCTCCATGTTCCATGTGGAGGGAAACAAAACATTCGCCGCCGACGACGGAGTCGCGGTATGATGCCGAGAGCTACGTGACCCGGCGACTACTGTAGCTTCTGTGCGGGAGACGTCCGTCGAACGATACTGTACAGTACTGTATGTGAGGTCGCATGGCCGCGACGAGTCCGGGCGCGGCACTTGCTTTTTCGCCTCGCCCGCTCTTCCACTGGTGTTCCCTGCTTGCGTTGCAGTAAAGAACCGTGTTCTTGCCATGATCATGACGACCGATGACGATTGCTGCAAAAGGCTCGTCCGTCTGCACGATCCGCGACATGCAGTCGGTCCCAAGCACGCCAGGACAGACGCTGAGCCAGCCGAGCCGCCACAGTCCTCTCTCGCCTGCTTTTACTTGTCTTGTATTTGTCGAGCGAGGAGTTGGATCCAAGGTCTGTGTTCGAGTCCCGATATTGAGGCACAGAGAACGTGGTTATTGGCGTCGTAGCTGGTCGATAGCACGTTCGTCGTGTGCGGCTGGTAGTCTTGCTTCTGCGGCGACCCAGCATCCGCGGCCAGTGACTTTTTATTTCTAGATCAATTCTCATCGTCGATCAGCGAGGCCCATCTGCTACCGTTCTACTTCTGGCGACCGTACGAGACTGCATGCTCTTGTTCAGTGCCGCACACGTGGATGTGAAGAGGTTACCGGGCCTCGGGGAAGCGCCTGCTTGCATGGCTCGACGACGGTCCTTTCTGCGATCCACTCATCAACATGGTTTGTGTCGCTTTGTGCACCCGGGAAGCATCGCGGGACCCAGAGTATGCATCCGCGGCAATGCACAATGCGCGCAAATCTTGTTGTTTACGCAGCGGTAATGTACGCACAAAAACACCAGACGGTGCATATAGCTGTACCGTGCGATATGCGTGCGAGGCAATCCCAAGGGTTCTTCCTCCGTCCTGCCGGCGCACTCGGTCCATCACGAATTGTCGTCGTATCGGTACGGGTTGCACGATGCTGATGGCAAGACACTGGGTGTGGCTTGGGAGTCTCTCGATGTGCGTGGTCCATGTCTTCGAATCTTTTCAACTCTCACGGGGAAATGAGCAAATCTTGTCGCCCCCTTTCCTCCTCACTACAGTATTAGTCCTTTGCACCTGCCAGCCCTGCCCCTACGCGGGAGCTCTGGAACCTGCAAGACCTCCATGCATGCGAATGCGGAAGGTGCGATTTGACAGCATGCATGCATGCACGTATGAGGTACATGCGCCAAAAGGGAGCAGTGCGACTGTTACCGTGCCTTTATTGGCCACAATTGCTTGTTCACGATGCTGCCTCGAAACTTATGTTATTTCCCCATCCGAGCTCCAGGCCCACGATCCTGCACCTCTCGTCCCGACGAACGATTCTACGTATCCTGGCTCCGAGTACAGTATTGAGAAGACGCGTCCCGAAAACAGTCGCATTCGGACCGCTAATCATTGATAATGCACGGTACTGATCCACCTCACACACCGCCGTGACGGCATCTCCGGAGTCGATACCAACGACGTCGCGCCAATTTTACAAGCTTCTGGGGGGCCATGGGGGGGTTGACACTGACTTCCCGGTTTTGCCTCTGGTAGTCTTGATAAGCGTCTCGGCCAGTCGATCTGTCATAGCTAAATGACATGCTTGATTCACCTCACCGCTGGGAATGCCATGCTCCATGCTGCAGAGCAATCCCAGAGAGCAGGCGTAAGAGCAAGACTCTGCGCCGCCTTCAAGATTATTCGGCGATCCCCTTTCATTCCTGGGCTTCTTCACATTATTCTAACAAATCTTAGCATCACGCGCGGTGCATCATCCTCAGCACGAGTAAATGTCCTTGCGCCTGCCCATCCCCGGCTCTGCAATTTCAACCAGGTCAGACCCAACATGAGCATCCGTCTAGTGTCACGATGCAGCGCGCTAGAAGCAGACGATCCTCATCTTGCGTGCGAACCATCCCCAGGCGTTCCATCATGGGCTTTCGATTCCCAGCGCATGCTTTGTCCGGCTACGCTTCTCATAGGCATGTTCTAGAATGTGTGGAGACCGTAGAAGTTGACCATCAATCCCTTGCCTGTCTTTGGGGTCGTCCGTGGTTCACGGCCGCAAACTGCCTTTGCTGTGGTCTTGGGATTAACATTGCGTGTAGAAACGCAATGCATGGGTCGCCCTGTCAGGGTTAAAGACATCTATCTCACTCTCGACCTCCTTATTCCCGTGATACACGGCAGGCTGGTACAACTGAACCATGGGCAGCTTTTGAACCGGTGAAGCATTCATGGTCAACTTTTCCCAAATTGACGGGTCACTCCGAATCGGCCACTACGAGACGCTCATTTGATATGAGTTCTATCTTATACATCTCTGCCTCCTGACCAGAAGAGTTTGGATCTGCAGGCGAGCCGCAAAAGTCGTTCGTATATGTCATCGCCCTTAATTACTTAGATGGCATAGAGACATGCCATTGCGAGACTTCAATAGGGGCCGCGGAGCCCGAGAAACACTTCAGTCATGAGGGCGAGATTTGGTGTGTGAAATTACCCAATACGTCTCCTGACCGCCACAGGAGCACTCTCGCCGACTTGCACGCGCAACTTCTCCTATCTCCTTATTCGCGCAAGAACCCAAGAGTACGGTTTAGATGGATAGCGAGCCGCCCAAACACGTCAAGGCGGAATTGCCGAGATCTTCGAAGATAACGCCTGCAGTGTTCGACCCTTCGTTCTTCACTTGCACACTTGTCGAGCACAGCCGTTGCTCCCATTCTCACCCTTCGCCGGCTCTCCTTTCTACTCTCATCATTTCAGCAGCTTTGAAGAGGCAAATCACGTCGCTAACTGGCGATAGCTAATCGTTTGTCAAGACGTGATAGTCGGGCGACTTGAGCTTGTCTTTTCTACTAGACTGCAAGGTAGGCGTGAACTCACCCGAGGTGGGTCGTCGAACCGAATCGTGCGCCGAGCCTTATTGAGACGTGAAGCCAGACTGCTCGCGGCAGCTCAGTTTTGAAGAACACGGAGAGGCGCAATCCAGACGGCCACTCATCACAAAAGACGAGACAATCGAGGGTTGGGCAGTCTTGTGTTCTTGATATGAATTCTGGAACCAAGAGGTCGGGGGCTCGTGGCCGATATAAACCATTCAAGTAAGGATTCATCGTAGCCTGGATCCGACGAAAGATGATTCCAGCGAAAGATGGTACCAGCGAAAAATGGTGACAGAGCTCTTCAAGAACCTTTCAGAACTGTCTCGAGATGCAAGAGCTCTTCCTCGTTGTCTACTCGCCGACTCCTTCGCATTGGCTCCATCTCGAATGCTCCTAGTCGCTATGAAAGGAGCGTGCTATTCCATATCGCTCAATCGCTGTGACCGGTGTTCCCGTTCAAACTCCCAACATTTTAGTTCCTTCTTCTCAAGCAGCTATGCAAGGAGTCAATTGCCTATATGAAGCCTCACGTTTGTTCATATGTCGGTGGCCAGTACTATCTGGCCCCCAATGGTTGGACGATGAGTCATATTTTGGAAACTCGCAACTGGATAACCGCGATTCGGTTTCTTTGCAGAAATTCCAATCCTTGTTCGGTTCCATACAAGTCTGAATTGTCCTACTACAGCCAGCTCCGCCAGTGAAGAACAGACGGGCATTCAGCAGCGACTAGCAAAGATGGAATCCTTGCCCGCAGAGCTGCTCACCCAGATCGCTGCAAGTCTGTCCACGAGGGACTCGTTGGCACTCATGCTCAGTTGCAAGGCAGCCTTTGAGCGAATGAGCAAACCAGTTCAGTACGGAACCCCGGAGCAGCTCGTCCATGCGATGCGCTGGGGCTGCCTTTACGGAGATTTCGAGACTGTTCGCCGCGCAGTTTCCCTAGGAGCGCCTGTCAGCATTCTCCCAGCAGCAGCAAGTGAACGATACGGCCAGCGCTCCTGGAAACACGAAGGAGTTTTGACGCTCTTTCTAGCTGCCAAAGCAAACCGTCTGAGAACCGTGCGGCTGCTCCTGGAGCTAGGAGCTAGCATCGAGGGTGCGCCCTCCGAATGGATCCGTCCCCAGGTGCTCCGAATAATGAAGAAACTCGCGACGCCCAGAGGCCTCGATGCTCTTCAAGGCTTTCTTGAGAAAGGAATCGATGCTCGTGTCAGAGAAATGCATACTGATCAAGTTGCTTGGCCTTTGATTCCGGCTATTCTCTCTGGCGCGTCTTTGCAGCTCGTACGAATATTATTAGACAAGGGCGCCGAGCCTAATCAGTTATTCACTTGCCGAGATGGAACGCCTACAGCTTCTCCGGCATCAGCCGCAATAAAAAGCGGCTCGGTAGAGGTCTTGAGGGAACTGGTGAAGCACGGAGCGAGTGTGGCTTGCAAACCAGGGGGAGGCCTCATGAACGCGCCAGATTATCTCCCCATTTTTGCAGCTGCCAAAGTCATGGCAGCTGATCCGGAAACGGGTCGCATGTGGATGCGTTTTTGTCTCGACAATGGATGCGATATCAATCAGGCTGTTTTCAAGAGGAGACGCTGGTGGCGAGCCAAGTTTCAAGGGAGACCAAAAGACGCCCAAGTTGTGTGCTCAACGCCGCTACTCTTTTTTCTCGAGTCCATAGACTCGTGGGAAGGTGATAGAGGAAAACGGCTCCTTGATTGCATTCCCTGGATGCTGGATCAGGGCGCGACATGGCTCAGTCCACGACAGACTCCTCCTCCCAGATCCGCGATTGAGAGCGATCCGGG
This sequence comes from Hirsutella thompsonii MTCC6686, assembly GCA_000472125.2. Taxonomy (NCBI): domain Eukaryota; kingdom Fungi; phylum Ascomycota; class Sordariomycetes; order Hypocreales; family Ophiocordycipitaceae; genus Hirsutella; species Hirsutella thompsonii. The sequence continues at coordinate 56,891 of APKU01000093.1, forward strand.
AGAGGTGCCGCCCGTCATGTCGCCCGTCGAGCTTCTACTTCACAGATGGGGGTTCGCAAAGCTACTCGACGACGCCTTCTTCTCAATGGTCGAGCTACTAGTCCGTTCCAGCTGCATGCAAGGACACACTGGCCGGTTTCTACGGATCTGGGATTACCTCTGCTACCCGCGGCCAGAGGGACCGCAGGAAGTCTCAGGGTGGCGACGGCTGCTCGACGTCCTCTTCTCCGCGCAGAGCTTGAACCTGAATGAGCTGCTGACCGACCTGGTCGTCGACAAGGCTCAGCAGATGCCGTGGGGGTTGTTCGAGTACAACGCCAGTGGCCTGACTGGCATCTTTCGTGCTTCCCTCGATGCCTTGGTAGCCCACGGCGCGGACCCGAACGCCTTGAACAGCCGCGGCTGCACTGCGTTGACGGCGGTGTGGTCTTGCCTGATGGGCGAGAATGCGCTGCGGTATATCGGCGATCATATCAAGTGTCTTCGGGATCTCATCGCCCTGCTTGTCGAGAAGGGCGCGGATCCAAAGACCAAATACTTGGACATGACGTTGGCCGAGTGTGTACAGAAAGAGCTTGTTCTCAACACGGATGCGCATCGGTCTCTGCTTGTGAGCATAATGTACGAATACCACTTGGACAAAATGTTGCCCTCTTGAAGAATTCTGAAATAGAAAGGAATAATGCAGTTTGCCCGCTCATCTTGGCATGTAGCTGCTCTTGACAGCAATTGTGTGTAACTCATCAGCCAGCTCTCCGCCAAGTCATTATCTTTACCCGCAACCGATAGCAGTTCATGGTGCTCAGTGCTCACCAGCGCACTCGACGATGATCTTTTTGATGACATCCTCGACAACTTGATCGGCTTGAAGCGACTAATCTTGCAGTGAATCATGCCGATGGACGTTAATCCTGCTGAAGCTATGACAGCGGACGAAGGTCGTGGATTCTAGAAAGGGGCAAAGAGTGATTGAAGAGCCATAATGACCCCGACTCACACCGTTGAGGTCAAGGGTAGGTCGGCGGCCGGCCAAGTGCTATCACGTGATGTCCCTTTCACCAACTTCCCCGCGACATTGCAACTCACTTCCAACCTCGACTTCTCTTCGATCCATCGGAGAATGCGTTCAATATTCTCGATTGGCCTCTAGTACCTGATTAATCATTCGTTCTAGCATGGAAATTGGTTGAACGAAAGCAAAGCGTTCAATTGATGAGCTACTTTGGGTTCTTTCCCGGGTTCCCTTTTGCTTGGCCTGCCCTCCGTTCGACCACGGTCTTCTCCTCAATCACGTCGCATCAACGGATGCGCGAAGAAGTTACGCTGTGGAATGTCTTGTTGAGACGAAACATTTTCACAGGCTCTTCGAATGGCTACTTTGTGACTCTGGCGTCCATTGCGAGTCAAGCATTATCAAGCGCCGTTGCTGCACTTATCTGGTTCCATCGGGAGTTGGCGAAAGTCGAGACTTCTCGGAGCCCAGCGTTCTTCACGTAAAGATGCTGAACTCGTACTGACGGCGTTATCAGATTGTCGGCGAACGGTTGATTGCGAGTGATGTTAGATCTCACGAGGTTGATGGACCAAAGTGCGCTGCTCATTGTACGACAGACATCATGCATGGTCAAGATGTTTGGCGGCACGACTCTTGACCTTCGTCGAGGAGCCGAGATGTCTTTAGCACATTGTAGCACGAATTCCTGGATCTTGGGCCGATTTCATTCCGGTTCAGGGTACGCGATTGAGTCTTGCGGCAATCAAGCAGGATGAATCACTCTGCCACTCGTGGGCGTCGGAAGCTGGTCCGAATATATCTTTGGCCTTTCTTGCCATTGCCTCTGAATGAATCGCGATATGCTTCTCGAAGGTTCGAGGAGCAGTGTTCGTTTTCAACTCCTGCGCCTTCGTCGTGCAACGATGCTTAAGCTATGGCGCGGCACATTTAGGAAGGCCTTTGGCGTGCTCCTCTAAACGCTGCTGAGAACACCTTTTCCTGCATCATCTTACGCGGACAGTGTGTCTGTGAAGAGACTTACTTGCCTGAGCGAACATTCGAGGCGTCCGGGTCGTCCGAGTAATGTTCGAAGCTTAGCTGCTTAGCTGCTGATCTGCGGCTAGGTCCGCTTGGTGAAGCTATTGCAGCTGTCCGGGGCATCGCATGCAGCCTTTTTCTTACGTTCGTGATCCGGCAAGGATAGTCGCCGTCAGGCGTGCTGCCGTCGGTCCTGATGCTCAAACCATCTGAGCGCAAGCTCATGTCTGTGATGTTATCTCCGCCCTGTTGAGACATGCATTCTCGAATCGAGGACAAAGATTGCAGCAGTCCGAGGGAAGTGAGGCACTTGGAATCTTCCATTTGAAAGCCACGAGAAGCATTCGTTCATCTCGCAAATCCGACTGCTGGACTGACTGCTGGTTTGCGCGAAGACTGGAAACGAAGAATGACTCAGAGGCAGGGCGAACATGTGAACGGACCAGACTGGACGAATATACAGCAAGCGTTGGCGTACGACGTGGATCAGCGGTCGAAGACACAACAAGCGCCACGTTCAGGGCCAGGCCGACACTGTATTGCATGAGCCGAAAGCGCAGCCAGATTCAGAAATGTGTCGATAGCGCACATCAAGATGCATGCCTCATTCGCCATCCAGGTCAAGTCCTTGTTACATCACACCCTGTCACCGAGGCCAGCGCGGAAAGGTTGCACATTTGCCCCGAGGAACACGGAGCAAGACAGATCCTCAGCCAGATGAAAGTTTCAGGCGGCCAACGATCACATGAGTCGGTGTATCGCCAAGAAGAACAAAGGTATTCTGACTTCGCGCCGTTGCTCATCTTTACCAAGCTCAGCTGGGTCCGAATGGCCCCGCTGCGAGGCCCCCGTTGCCCGATGCCCACGAAGGAAGCGCGGGCCGTCGCGACGTCAGGAGATTGGCAGGCTGGGAGATTGTCCGATTCCGAGGACCATAATCGGCTGATGGGCAAGTTCAAGTCATTAGAGAGCTCAGTCAGCCGTGCCGCGGACGCAACTATCACGTGCCGAAGGTCGACCGACCGAACAAACGTTTCATGGCCATAACGTGTTTTCACGGACACGTTTCCCGCCATTATGCTCCTGCGAGGCAGATGCAGTCAGCATGAGCGACATGCGGTTAGAGAGTGGTCGATTGCCGGCTCGTCCGTGATTAATGGCATGAATCGCGTGCTTCTCCGAACATGAATCAAGGCAACGATCGCCCCCTCGAGCTTCTGGCGTATTCTGCGAGACAAAGCACGTGGACGTCGATAAGTCTAGGACGGATTTACTCATGCAGGAACAACGGCGCTATGGAATCTCGACACCACGAGAAACGGCTCGACTTCCGACCGTAGACCCTTGTCGAACGCGGCAAGCCCTCATATGCTATGACAGTGGCACGGAGTTCTCGCGTTCTGCAAGCAAGGACGTTCTTGCAGATGACTTACGTATGTCGACGGTGAACATTTTTCAGAGTTCCGTCATTGCATGAAGCCATATGCGATTGCTTCCACAGGGCCCTTTGTGTGATATGAGAGGATTTGGCTTTGCGTCTGCATGACTGCTCTGCACATTGCGCACGGCTGCCACGGCTACGAGGGTTCTGCAGCGCGCATATTCGAGTACAGTCAGGAGCTTGCATGCAGATTGGCAATACAAGCAAGCCGGACATGGATATGGGATAAATTGCCGCCCCCTTGTTGCGTACTGCGACTTCTTTAGATTACCCTCACGAACTGACGAACCGCGAAACAGCCTCGGCGTGGCGGAGAGAAACCTGCGAGCCCAACTTCTAGCAGGCTGAGCTGAGTGTACTGTATAGCTTGGGTCTTTTGCACGTGCTTTTGCTGTCGTGGTTCATGAGGGAAAATGGGTTCTACTAGGATCATATTCGAGACCGGGGGCTGCTTGAGTGCCGGTAGACCCTTGGGGTTGAACTGTGCAATTTGACTCATGCGGAAGAAGGCTCCATCAGGTCAGTCAACTGGCAACATTGGAGATGGCTGGCTATCAGCAGGAAAGGCGTGCCGTTGGTACCGTAATGCCTGACAATCACTTGGCTCCCGTCACCGCCTCGACAGCGTACGCTCGTGTCAGACCATCGACTCAAGGCGTGGCAGACCGGGGAGATCATATGGGGCTGATGAAATGCCGATGCCGACACGGCGTCGGTGACAGGTGATTCACGGTCGCGACCTTTTCGGTGCGGAAAAGGCTTTAGCTGGACAGATTGGCGAGGTTTGACAGTCGGGCGGCTATCTAACCTTTTTTTTCCCTTGCCGTTGCGTCATTTCTTCCAAAAGGGGGGGGGGGGGGGGTGTGGGGAAAGGGGGGCCCTTTCATCCCGCTGACATGTGACAGTGGCTGGTGCCCGGCAAGTAGTGGGGCGAAGCCGTGGCGGCATTTGAGCTTCAGAACTTGAGAGTCGTTCTCCAGCTTTTCCAGGCACAGCCGAACGCACAGAGTATTTTTGTACCCTTTTTCGAGCTTCGAAACAACAAAGTCGAAATGCACGTGCAACGAGCCGGTCGAGAAGGAAAAAGGGGGCCCACCGAGGAACCCGGACACGATATTAATAACATGGATCCAACCGGAGAATGGGAGTCATCGACCACGGATATGCAAGCCTTGGTCTTGGTCCGAGGAAGAGGGATGGATGGAGAGGGGTGCATTCTTGAAAGTGAGAAGCAGAGACGGGCCCGCTTGAGCGGCCAAGACCCGAGGCCCGGGAGACGGAAGCGGATGGGGATTTTGTAAGTCATGTTGTATGTACATACCGTACTGGCGATATACTGTACGGTGCCGTACGGTGCCGTGCCTGAAAGACCTGCGGCAATGGGAAGCACGAGTCAACCAGGGCGGGCGACCAACAGCATCGGAGATAAAGAGAGAGATACTGTACGAAGTATGAATGGGCGAGCGTGGCTGGAAAAGGACGGGGAGACCAGACGAGGAAACACAAAAGGGTCAATGCGTGGGGCCCTGGTCCATCTTATCCTCGGACGAGTGTACGTACGGAGTACTGTGTCGCCTTCGCGGGAGGGGGGAGAGCGAGAAGGACTGAAGCAGGTGAAAGGCTGAGGCGATGCCGAGAGGCACGAGAGGGGGAAAAGTCCTATCGCGCGATTGTTGGTCCTGCACCAGACAGACTGCACTGCACGGCTTATCTGGTGGGGGGCGGGCAAGGGCATGGGCACCCTGCGTCGGTGTGGAACCGTGACGTGTGGATGAGTCGGACGTGCAACTTATCTCGGTACATTTCAGGTTATCTATTTGTTATGTATATGACGAGATTGAGCAGACATGTCGACGAGGTCATGGCATTGAACACGGGAGTCTCGAGACTCCTGTCTTTTCTCATAGTCGCCTTGGACGTCCACGCCAGCTAATAGAGCTACAGTATTAGATAGTACTAGCTTCGACGAATTGTACAACCCAAGGCCATGGTGAAACGGTTCAAGAAGAAGCAAAATGGTAGACCGAGGAGGGGAAAAGATATCACGTCAGTCATCGTCAGTAGAAAAAGGGAAAACACTCCCTCTCTGCCTCTCTCAGAGGACATGCATGCACTGCGACGCTGCAGCAGCGAGAAGCATCGGGATCGAACGAATTCGTTGCCCTTTTTCCTGCGGGTCGGCCTTCTCCCAACTTGGCCAATCTCTCTTTCTTTCTTTCTTGCTCGACACGGCATACCGGGCGGTCCAGAATCTGTTGTTTGCTGTAGTAGCTCTCCGAGCTTCGCAATGTCGGGGCTGGTGAATCAATTGGCCGAGAGCGAGGCGGCGGCTTACAGTTACTCGCAGTACCGGTAGATTTTCCATGGCTGCGCCGCCCCGACAATGACGACGGACAGGCACGGAATGGCGAATTGCATTGATCGATGAATAGGTCGGAGGGCGCGGACCCAGGTAGACGGAACCGGGGCAGCCGGGCCGTAGCGGGCGACGAAAGAGAAGATGGGACTTTACTTTGTGCGCCTCTTGTTGTCTTGGTGCTAAACGAAGACATTACCTAGGTATGAGCTAACCTGAGGAGGGGAATGGGATTGTCTCGTCTCAAACTGGCGTCTAGATTTTCTAGTCCCCTTCAAGTTTGCTTGCTGGTTACATCAAATCGTCTCCTGGGCCAAAGAGGCAAGGTAACGTAGGTAAGTAGGTACCCGCTACTCTTCTTTTTTTTTCTGGCGCTGGGAAGCAGGCCATGCTCTCTTCCATCGAATCGCGACTCTGGGTTCGATCTTTCTACGCTCCGATGGCAACGAGATGGTGTGCAAAGGGTCGGATGTTACGTAAACCGCCGGGCCGGCCCTTTGAAGCATTCTCCTTTTACGGAGGAGGATTCAAATGTGACTACGTGCAGTATGTGTGTAGGTATGTATAGATTTTGCTATTTCTGGGATGGATGGCGTGTCGAGTCTAGAGATGCAGGACTTGCGAGATGAATGCAAGAATTCCAAGGTGGTGGTGGCCGCAGAGGTACAGTACAGTATGTTAGCTCCCAGTACCTACCTAGGTAAAGGGCTCGATTCTGAGCTGTACGGATCCGGAATCTACCTTACTTTTGGTAGAAGAGTAGCATCAAGTAGGCAGGCGGATGAAACTGCGCCGTCTCTTGGGGCCGCAAGTCTGGCCTTGCTCGACCCGTCGACTGACTGAGACAAACAGACACGCTCCTCACAGAGATACTGTATTATCAATTGTGCAGTACTTCACACACGTTTGGATTGTGAGCTTAGTAGATACAAACCTAAGAGAGTTGATTCACATGCTGGTCCCGCACCTCCCGAACTCAGGCACAGGGGAAGATCGGTGCTTATCAGCAACGATTGAGAAAAAGTGGAGGAAAAGTCCCCGCTACATGGTGCCTGGAGGTGGAGGAGGGGGAGAGCGAGTGCATGCGGCCGCCTTGGCGCATGAGCAGGGGAGCAAGGTACATGCAGTACGTACCTCATTCTCGTGCCACGGGTAAAAAAAGAGCGGCAACTTGGAGGCAGACGCTCTCAAGAAATACCAACCTAGCAGAGCAACAATGTAGAGATTTACTGTAGATGGTAAGGCATGGACGCCTCTGACACGTGTATGCGCATACATGCAGCGGCTCCTCGTATGTACAGTACAATACACCACCATGGGCCGCATCGTTCGGCAGAGGAGAAGAGGGAGAGAGTAGGAAAAAGGACTTTTTACCCCGAGGATGGTCCAATTCCTCGGCGAAGCACATGAAGAGTGAGAGACAAAAAGGAAAGAAAAAAGACGAGAGGCATTGACACGTACGGACAAATTCAAGAGGGACTTTTGTTTACCATGGGCCCCCAGTCTGTGAAGCCACATGCTCAACTGACAAAGCTATTTACGGTACAGCAGAGTTGTGTCGCTCACTGGTCCAGGAGAGGGGACCTGACAAGGCTGACGATGGTGGCAATGTGGTAAAGTGGGAGCTTTCACATGTCAGAAAATGGAAAATCGTTGGGATGAGAAACCTGGCAAGGGACAGAAAAAAGAATCTAGCGGCATTCGCTGCAGAGGGTGTGTGAAGAGGTACTTTACTGTACTGTACATTACAGACAGGCATTGAGGGTCGTGGATGTCTGAAGCTCATGATTGGCCCTTGTTGTGCCAAGAAGACTTAGGGTACCTCGTCGGGGTGCCTCGTCGGTGGGAACCAATGAATCTCACATCAAGGGAAAGAAAGAACGGGTAGAGAGGGGTGAGGTGGGGTGTGTACGCAATCGTACTGCACCAGCAGTGCTGTACTGTACCTAAAGACCCCCACTTTGGTTTTGGCTGACTGAACTGGCACTTTCACATGCAACCAGACAGAGAGCAAGAGCAGAGCACGTCTTTCTCTTTCCTCTGAAGCTCCCACAGCTCCCACTTCCCCACTCGTATTTCCCCTTTGCTGCTCGTGCCCTTTTCCTTTTCTTTTACCCTCTCTGGCAACGCGGGACGAAAATTGATCCAGTACATGGCCCCTGGGATGTAATAATACCTCGTTTGCATGAGGTTCATTACCGGTCGGTCTTTTTTCCATCAACGCGATATATCCCTTTCCCCATTATCTACAATATCTCCTTCGCCACACTTTGTTGTTACCCACAGCAAAGAATTCACACACTCCACGCCCCTCCCCGATTGCATCGACCCCCTCCCTCTTTTTGCCGAGTGCAAACCTCACACAACCTAGGCCTACATCGCAGTACTGTAAGGTATAAAACCATCCGCGCTACGGTTTCGTTTGCGCCGCCCACCCCTTGTAGTCCTTTTTTCCACCCTTCGCACCCCAAAACTACGTACGCACTTTGCAAGTTAACACACGTGCAAGCTTGCGGCTACCGGTTCCCCGAAAACAAGCCACACGCCCACGCCCCCGGAAGAGAAAGAAGACAGAGAGGTACCTGCTACCGAGCTCGTATCTTCTCACGTTTGATTTATTTTCACCCCCTTTCCCTCTTATGATCTCTAGTCCTAGTGGCGCTTCCACCAAGCTGGCAGACTCGCTCTCAAGGTTCCTTTTAGCCTCGACCTCCCGCACGCCAAACCCTTTCTCGTCCCTCCCCGTTCTTCTTTTCTTCTTCCTCTTCCTCTCCCTCCTCATCTTCCTTGGACCCTTCCTCTCCCGCAGCTACTACAGCAAGAACTCCGTCGACCAACACGTTGTCGAGCAGCGTCCCTCGCGTCCATTGCATCTCCCCAAGCCTGGCCGGTCTATAAAGTCAATCGACCATTCCGTCTGCTCCTTGTCCCGCGCCTCTCACCAGCCCGTGAATCCTACTGCCCCTCGACAGTCTAATCGTCTCTCTCGGCGTCGATCCCGCACAAGCTCCGCAATGGCCATTCCCCAAGTCAACGGCGACGTCTCGGGCGTCTCCCACAACTCTGCTTTCATCCAGGTAAGCCCGTCAAACGTCGCCGTATGTGAAAGTGGAATTTCATTCTGACTGAATTGTGCGATGCAGCATCTCCTCAACTACCCCCTCATCAGCGACGGCATCCACTCCTTCAAGACCAACGAGTACGGCCAGCGCTCCATCAAGCTCGGCGACTCGGCCTACCAGACGCTCGCCCGCCCCGTGCTGCCCTGGTTCGCCAAGCCTTATCAGTACCTGTCGCCCTACGTCCAGCGGGCCGACTCGATTGGCGACAAGACGCTCGACCGTATCGACGAGCGCTTCCCCGCCGTCAAGAAGCCCACCGGCGAGCTCTACCGCGACACCCGCTCCCTCATCCTTCTGCCCTATAACAAGGGCATCGAGGGCCGCGACCACGTCTTCCAGGTCTACTCGACCGAGGTTAAGAAGAACGAGCAGCCCGGGCTCGTCGCTCAGGGAAAGGCCGCCGTCACCACCGCCCTCGTCGTCAGCAACGAGACTCTCTCATGGCTCAGCGGCCTCTGGACCGCCAAGAAGGCCGAGGCCACCAAGGCTGTCAACGACAAGGTCCAGCAGTAAATGCTCGTCCGTTAATCTAACCTGTGACTCAAGGGGCGCCTCGCTCTGCAGTCTCGGGGTTTTCACTCTATTGGCGTTGAAACCCGCCGCCGGCTCGGCACCTTCGACACCATCATTCATCACACCACTCATCGGACTCGTGTCTGAGAAGTCGAGGACCAATGCTGAAGCCGGTTTTGGTGGATGGGCGATTGCTTTATACCTTGATTTTATGGGCATGTTGCATTTCTCATCATTGTCATCAAAATCGCTGCTCTATTTGCCATCTCATCTCCTTGCTTACGGGTAGTCATCTCATGTCGCAATTGCTCTTGTTTACAGACCGGTCAGAGACTGCGCGGCGTCAGTCAATTGGCACCACCATTTTGACTTTCGAGTTGCGCAAAGAGGGGTTGTCGGACTGGGAATGCAAATTGATCTTGAGAGTCTTGTTTCAATCATTTCCATTTATTTGTTTTTTTCCCTTCATGACGACTCGGTGAATGGCGGGGAAAAGACGGAGCAATACCAGATCAGCTTCCTTTTTTACCATAGCTTTATAGACTCTTGTGCCAATTCCAAACTTTGGTGTGTCGTTTTGCTATATCGAAGTTAATGTGCGCGCATATCTGTGCTTGTTGGTTTGTGAAAATGAGAAGGCAGGCTCAGAGGATCGTTATCATCATAGAATAGGCAGGCAGGCTGGCTGGTGATTGGCGCCCGCCGATTGGGGAGAGGTGAACGCGGAGCTCTTCGCCGGAGGAGGGGCTGACGTAACAGTGACTAATCTGAGGAGCTCTCGCGCGCGCCTGAATGAAAGCCCCCCGCAAACGAAACCTAGGGCCATGGTGACGAACGGCGAGGGGCACTAACAGACGATACTCGATCTGCGTGTGAGAGAACGTCATGTCCTGGCGTAACGGCCATTAGCAGCGGGAGTTGAGACCATTGACACTTGCTACGGGCGGACGTGAATTACTAAACACCACACACACCCGGCCACACGGTAAAGTCTGGAACTTGAATCTAATTCAAAGCATCACGCAAGCGTTTAACAATTCAGTCCTCGTGTGTCTGTATGAGTGTCCGTCTTTTCGCAGTACGTACTGTATTGCCCTTTTAGTCTACGCAGCCCCCCCATGATGCGATGGTCTCGCGTCGTGGTGGGCGAGTATAAAGTATACTGGAGACCGCCTCGTTTCCTGTGACTGAAGCAGTCATCTCCAAACGACCAAGATTTCCATCTAGACAATATTGAATCCAGAGAGAGAGAGAGAGCGACATTCAATAGCTTCAGCACGCAAGCACGGGCAAACCACAAGCACCGGGAAAACACAAGCATCACCAGTGTTGTCGAGCTTTTGCGAAGCAGCTCCTGCACAGCTTCAAGGACGAAAAAGGCACGATTTCAAAGGCAAACCGAATTACTTGAACAGTACAGCTCAACGACGGGAAGAAAAAAAAATGTCGACGTGTCGCGCGATACGCTCCGTCATCCACGCCGTTGAGCAGGCCGAGGGTCAGGGGGCGCGGGTCCGGCGGTCGATTGGGACGCCGCGGCTGCGCAACCTGACGCCGTTTCTGATGCTCGATCACTTTTCGATAAAGCCGGGCGCCGGCTTCCCGGATCAGTACGTGTATCCCCCTGATTTTCCTTCCTCCTCCTGTTCTCCGAGAGCTCTCCCCAAGGGCTGCTTGTACGGACAGAAGAGTGAACCACCCTGGGGACAAGAGAGTGAAAGCCTAGGGGGTGAAAGGAGGGGGAAAAATTGGGAACGGAAAAAAGAAAATAGGGAAAGAGACAAGAACATCTGCTAAACATGCCGTTCGAATAGCCCTCACCGGGGTCAGGAAACCATCACGTACCTGCTCTCGGGCGGCGTCGACCACGAAGACTTTGCCGGCCACCGGGGCACGCTCGAGGCCGGGGACCTGCAGTTCATGACGGCCGGTCGGGGCATCGTGCACGCCGAGATGCCGCGGCAAAACGCTGACGGCAGCGCAAACGTCGGTCTGCAGCTCTGGGTGGACCTACCGGAGCGTCTCAAGGCGTGCGAGCCGCGGTATCGAGACTTGAGGGCGGCCGACGTGCCCACCGTCCACGTCAACGATGGCGACGGCGACGGCAACGGAGGCCAAGACGATGATGGCGGTCGAGGTGGTAACGACGGCCGAGGCGGCAAAGCCGGGTGCGCTGCTACCGTCAAAGTCATCTCGGGCCGCAGCCACGGCGTCGACTCGGTCAAGGACCTCGCGTACACGCCCGTATGGATCCTCGACGTGGAGCTCCGTCCCGGCGGTAAAGTCACGCAGCCGCTGCCCCCCGGCTGGACTGCCTTTGCGTACGTCCTCGACGGTGGGGACGTGTGGTTCGGACGAGCGGGCGCGGCGCCCACCAAGGTCGAGCAGTACCACCTCGTCGTGTTTGAGTCCGAAGGCGACGAGGTCCATGTCGAGGCCGATGCCGCCGCCGGCAGGCCCAGTCGCTTGGGTGAGTTCCCCCCCCTCCCACTTTTAACCCCCTATCCAAGATGGAATGGAAAACTCCCCTCCCAAGCAGGAAGGCGTGCTCTTCGGTGTTCTTCTGCGAGAGACAAGGAGAGGGCGAGAGCAAAGAGATAGAGAGAGAGATGCCAAGTCAGCTAACACTCGCGCTCCCGCGTCCTTCATCAGTCATCGTCGCCGGCACGCCGCTGGACCAGCCGATTGTGCAGTACGGGCCGTTTGTCGTAAACTCCCAGGACGCCGTGTACCAGGCCATGCACGACTACCAGACCTACTCCAACGGCTTCGAGCGCGCGCGGGGCTGGCAGAGCGAGATTGGAAAGTCCATGGTTCGTTGATCGGCAGCTGGCTAGGTCCAGAAATGACAGTCTTTTGTTTTTCTCTGGCTTTATTTGCTGATACAATACGGTTGCTCTTGTTGGTGTCATATTCTTGTGTTAATGGTGAGCGCTTGCTTATGTGCAAGTGTGATTCATGTTTCTGGTGATGGCCTCACTTTTTTTTTATGCGGGATATCGCAGATTTTACCTAACATGCACGCATAGTGCAGTCAAACACAAGATAGGAATGAGAATCAACCGCCGAGATGTGCTGAACACGGCTTCTCCTCGCCGCCCGCGCAAAACTGGGGCTGTTCAACCTGTTTACCCTCCTCTCCCTTCAACTCACCAAACTGAACAGACCACCATCCCGCCCCTCTCTCCTCTCTGCCCTTTGCCCTATTCCCCCAGCTTTCATCTTCCGCATACGCCTTATAGCCCACATCAAACCCTCACTCTTCCAACAAGAACCGATCAGGAATCAATCCTGTACTGTTGCCCAAGATGGCCGAGTGGTTAAAGGGGAGGGAGTTATGTAGAAGGGGAGATAGGCCAGCCTCGCTCCTGACATACTAAACACCCCTGATGACACCAACTTACCTCGCCGCGACGGCCAGTGACAGATCGGGAAAGTCCCCCTTCTCGACGGGGAATAGGGGGTTTCTCGCCAGTCTGTTCCTTTGGCTTAGACTAAAGTTTTTGCCTCTTATAAGGATCCCTCATAAGGATTGAATTTATCTTAATTTGTTTTCATATCGTTCGGGATGGTCAACTCAATCAATGTCTGTTTTCATGTTCAACTTTATTAATCTGCTAGTTTGGATCCTCTCTAACTGTCTGTCTGTCTGCCTGCCTGTCCATCTCTTTTTTTTTTCTCTTACTAAGTAAACTTCTAAAAGAGAAGTTATCTCGTATACTATCCGGAGCTTTGCTATCATCTTTACAACTATGTGTTCCCAATATAATTCCTACTATAGCCTGCGCATAACGTCCCATGCGGTTGCGTCGGAGTCGCGGATGACCTGAGGGTAGTGCGGGCATTGGCTGGCTAGATGTGACGCTCTTGCTATCTGAAACCTAGTACTCCGTGAATAAAGTGAGGACACATCCAGTCTACGGACAGGAGTTCACTGAATAACCATGCGTCTCCGAGGTTGAATGCGCAACTCTTTTAGTAAGCAAGGCTTTTCGTAGATGATTACTATATTTTGTGAAGACATCATGCGTACCAATCTACCTTACGTTGCCGCGTAACTAAACGAGAATGAAAATTGCGATATTTCAGGCTGGGGTCCATCCACGCCAGGCATCTCCAAGACTGTTTCATGTGAAGTTCATAAAATTAAGATATACCTATAGAAAGGCAGAAGAAATTCCGCTCCCACAAGATACCGTGCCTGGGCATTTGGGTATCGTCAAGGACCATCTCGTCATGGGCTCAAACGCACCGTCTTGACCATAATTCTCGATTCATCAAAAGCTCATAGCAAACCAAGTTATGGAATGCACAACCACAACTAGGGAAACATTGCCCCTCGCCTGCGCACCCTATCCCCTTTGTCTTGCCTCACTTGCTTGACATTTCATACCATAAGATCAGGCCGTTGCGCCAAACCCTTGCGCCCACGCCGTCGTTGAAATGCCGTCAGGTGGAGACAATTATAGACGGGTATTATATAACACACATTTCGTGTAAAGTAGGAACAAAGAAGTGAAGACGATCTCCTCCGCCGCCTACGTTTGTCTAGATAAAGAGCGCCGCAATGCCGACGGCGGCGAGCATGCCAGCTGCAGGAGCAGCAGTCATTTGAGCTCCCTGCATAATTGTCAGTACAACGCGGAACAGAGAGGAGATGATAATACATACGGCCAAACCGGAGCTGGAAGTGGAGCGAGCACCACCACTGGTGGAGGAGGCATCATTGCCACCGGTGCTGCTAGCCTGGCTGTCGCTACCGCTTGAAGAGGCGTCACCACCCTCGGTAGAAGAGGCATTGTCAGAAGAGCCAGTGGCAGAGGCATCGGACGAAGCACCGGGCGACATGCTGGTGATGGTGCTGACGATCGCGGATCCGTTGGAAGTGAAGGTGGTAACAACGGCACCTCCAGCACCACCAGCGGAGCTGCTGTCACCATCATCACCTTCGGCGCCGCCACCGATGGTAGTGGTAGCGACAGGAGTGCTGCGAACAGTTCCGTCAGATGAGAAGGTGCTGAAAATGGTGGATACAGTGGCCTAGATAATGTTAGAGAGAGCAATACAGTGTCTCGAGTCTGCACATACCGAGCCAGCAGCTCCAGTGCTGCCTCCACTCTCGCCAGCGCCACCAGCAGTGGACTGTTCAGTAATAAGCACCAATTGCATGAACTGAACTATTTGGATTTGAACTTACGGAAGCGCCACCGTTGGCACTGCTGCCACCGTTGGCACCACCAGTAGCGATGGCAACTCCGGCACCTTAATCGGTTAGTTGGATCGAATTGAGGTGGGTCTGTTGGGCGTACCTTGGCAGAGGTTCACAGCAGCAACCATGAGCTGGGCGCCATCATCGGGCTTGCAAGCCTGAGCGGCGCAGTCGCGGAATCCGAACATGAACTGCTCCTTGGTGCAGAGGCACTTGTAGTCGCCGGCATTGCAGCCGAGCTCCTTGGCCTTGTTGCCGCTGAGCATCCGGTCATTGCAGCCTTGCTAGGGGCTAGTTAGATACCATTTAACGCCGGTGGTTTCGTGAAGGCGTACCAAGCACTGCGTCAGGGAGTTCTGGGCGGCGACGGAGGCTGCCAGGGCGGCGACGGCGATGATAGTCGACTTCATCTTGATGCTGGAGAATGTCTGCTGTTTGTCGAGTTAGTTTACGCCTAAATGTGAATATTGAAATTCCGGATGTGGAATAACGAGCGTAGAGCACCGAAGAGCAGCAGGAACAGTAAGGGTTCGACGGGAGCAGGATCAAAAATTCCAGACACAAAGGGAGGACGCGTGTCGACAAGAAATCTCGCTTAGATGGCCATGTCTGACGGCGTGGAACGTGGGCGATTTGTACTACACAAACAATGTTGACGACAAAGGGGAATATTCGGCAAGACAGAGCAAGTCTGGAGCCGAGCATGCTTCTCTGCATCGATGGCTTTTCGACCCGAGGGCACTCCAGGCAGCAGAGTGAATCCCCGACGAGGAGGGGAGGTGGGTGGGTGCTTGGTGACAGGCAAGAGAAGCAGACGCCCGGTGGAAGAAGTGAAGCATTTCGTGATGTGGAATTCGACTGCGAAGACGACAAAATTGAAAGGAGAAGACTGACCTGAAGATACTGATGGAATCAAGGTCGATGTCAAAGGACAGGCACAAGCGCGAGGCGAGGCTTTGGTCTGGTGGGCTTTGACTGGATAGGGTCGAGGACCTTGGTGTGGTGAGTGCAAAGACGTCAGGAAGATGAGTGAGGAGAAGAGAGAAAAAAGAAGCACAAGGCGAGAGAGGCGGACGAGAGAAGAGATTTATCTCACAAGGCGAGGCAGGTGCACATCATCGGGGGTTGCCAGCTGCCAGGCACTTGCGGCGCGACTTACACACCTGTTCTTGGTTGCGGAAAGGTACGTACCGGGCACGTAGGTTCCCTCCCATTGCTCCCACCCCTGTCCAAAAGTTGAGAGCCAGTGGAGGTAACCAGGAGAGAGTGCAGACACCACCCCCCTCCAGGGCCTGGTGCCCCGCCAATCAGTCCCCACCCCACCGCAGCTCTCCGCCCACACACCGAACAACCTTCTTTTTGCTTGGCCGGAGGGAGGGAACAAGAAAAAAGACTACCGTAAGAGCTGATGGAAGTGTGGGCTAGGCAAGTCCCGCCAGTGCATGTTCCACCCCAATTCATGCGGCGAATCTCGGTGGCTTGCGCAAGAGTACCGCACTGGGCACGGGGCGCGCAGAGCAGGGATTCCAAGTCACTCAGGCCCTAAGCCAGGCCGGGTCTAGAGAGCCTTGCTCTGCGGTGAGTGAAAGGAACGTGAGTCTGGCTCGATGCCATGGCGCTTCCTGCATCCGGACGAGCCTTTTCGCGTCTGTTTTGGAGAAACATGGCTCCAAGGTATTCTGGTCTCGCGATCAAGAGAATTTGTGTTTCGAAGGCGTACTCAATGCAACCCTTTAGTGATAGGTACAGTACAGCACGATAATATTTGGGGGAAATGCGAGGCCAGCAGAAGAGTAACTGTACTGTATGTCGATTGCTGCTAGCCAGGGATGGACGAGGACCCTCGACGACGGAGCAATGTCATACTGCAGTCCGCACAGACTTGTGAGAACTGCAGACCAGAGTACCACTCGCGGCACATGCAGACGGAAGCCGGCATACGAGCGCAACGCTTGTACAGTACGTAAGTGACCTACAATGGGCAATAGCAGCGGCGGCGAGAGTGCTCAAACTCAGGTTCGGGGCCAGTGGATGTTAGAGGCTCAGCTATCGGATCTATCCGACTCGTCTCTCTAGAGTAAGGTAAATTAGGTAACTTACTTGTGGATTGGACAATGTCCAGGCATCGCTCATCGCCAAGACTGGCGATCGCGCAGAACAAGACACAACACACATGGGCCAAGATGATCTCGCTCGGGTTCCGATGCCGTCTGCGTCCTTCTTTTGCCCTCTTCAGACAACTTGCGGCCTCGATGAGGTCACAAGTGACGGCAAGCCACAGGCCGGGCTGCAGCAGCTTCGTGGAGCCCCGGGCCACAGGGCAATGTGGTATCGGGCCTTATGCTGTATTATGACAGCCTCCTAAGTGACTACGGTAAGTACCCAAAACACGACGCGGCACCCCCCCTCAAGCTGCTCCAACTGCACGCGTCGGCATCCAGATTGGCATTTGATGAGCGCAGAAGTTTGATGCTCATTTACCTACAATTCACATGACTGCGTAACAGCTCTTCTGAGGTCAAAACGGACTGAGGGAGAGAAAGCGCTGTTCTAGCATCAAAAAAACAACACCTCGCTATGGTGCCGTTGAACTTGGGCCGCATGTTTGTTTTTTTTCCGCTTGCCGATCAGCGAGGCCCATCATTTCACCAACTCGACGCTGGCACTGGCTGTGCGGTGCGGTGCGCGGGCCGGCCGTTTGAATGCAATGGTAGTACAGCAGTCAAGCCCTGCGCCGTCCTGCGACAGTGTTGCCCAGCCATTGCCGCCACCTCGTGGTGCAGCAGGTAATAAGGACGAGAGGACAAAGGGCCTACCGTACTGTACTGCCTGTACTCTGTGAATGGAACAAGGAGCCACCTTGCACGACAGGTCTTTGTTCTTTATGGCAGCGTCATTGGCGGCATGAGACATGGTTGTACAGACAGTAAGGTCGAGTCGCTCCATCGCTCACCGCACCGTCTTCCTGTGGTGTACTGTACGTAGCTTTCTCACGAATACTGGAGAAAATGAAAGCAAAAGCGACCCTTCTTTTGGCCTTGGTCGTCTTGTTCGGGAGAAAAGAGACCGCAGGCCAGGCGCCAAGGCCCCATCGCAAGGTACCTGCCTCCAGTTACCGGCATTGACCCTGACCCGCAAGAGTTGGTGGTGGTGCCAATCTACCCGTCTCCACCATCTCGCACCCTCCATCGTCCCCGCCATCCCCACCTTTTCCTCTCTGATCTCTCCCACCCCATTTTGGTCCTGAGAGCCATCTGCATCACTCTTCTTAGGGGCCTCCAGATGACATCCGCCTGGTGGTGCACAGACGAGCTCCTTACCTACGGGCGGTAGCCTACAGTGCCTCGAGTCTCGCTTCATTGTCACTCGTCCCGAATCGTCCGACATACTTACCGACAGCTTCGAGGACTCTTGGGCATCATCAGAGGAGCAAAACAGTTTTCCCTCGTGCGTCCTCCTCGATGCATGTCCCCTTTCAAGCCTGCTGGTACATACGACAGACTCGTCAAAAGGGGCAAATTTCGATATCCAATATGAAGGGAGCTTCTTGGCCGGGCCAACTTTATGCATGCAGTGACGCCCGTCGACCGCATCGAGTCGTGTGCTGTCTTTTGCCCTCTGCGTTTCCTGGCCATGGATGCCAAATGAGATCAGGACCAAAGTGGCTGACCAAGAAGCTTTCACTCATTGTTGTCCGTCTCATGACGAGGTAGATGCATGCAGAAGGGCCAACTGACAAAGCCCAGCCACTCGTTGATTCATTCTTGGCAGTTGGTCTTTCTTGGAGCGAGGGAGACCCCGGCCGACTTCCGACTTGGTCAAGACTCGGCGTCGACAGATAATTACAGTACAGTGACTCCCAGTACACTGATCGGTGCCTCGATGGCTCAAAACCTGCCTGAAAAAGTCGTTCCGGCCGGCTTCATCATCTAGTCCGTACCAAATGATGCAAGACGTGGGCGGGACATTCGACGCGTTCCAACCCTGCTCGGACTGTCGGGGCCGAGAGACACAGGGGATGGGAGTGGCCTAGATCGATGTCGAGAAGCAGTATCCAGGATCAAGGGCAGAGAATGACGACACTCACGCACAATAGGCGAGAAGCTTGTTTTTTTGCCCTCCTCTCTCGGTCCACGGCGTGCCGTTTTCGGGAAATGGTTGGCCAGGACGGCACGCGGAGAGGCCCTGCAAGGTCCCATCGGGCCAGTGGGAGTAGACTCGACGCCATGTCGCGCGGATGTTGGCCCGCTAGTCGCCAACAGCGCCCCCCAAATCATCGCCAACTAAGGGGAGCTGAGCTGGGGTTCGTGGGGCTACGCTAGGGCTAGGCCTGCCGACCAGGATACGAACCGGCGGATCACCGGTGAGGCGACCAGTGCGGAAAAAGAGTTCGACTTGCGGCCGGCCCAACAGGATTCCCGTTGCTTCATGCCCGCCACAAGATTGATGCTCAGCCACAAACCAGACCGATGAATGATCCAGACTCTGCGTCATTGGGCCTTGTTGCCAGCAGAGCTGCCAGCAGAGGTCCGTAAACGGAACGGCTCGCGGGATCAAGAGGATGAAAGGGCCGGAACCGAGCGTGGCGATCGAGTATTTGACGATCGAGTATTGCAGGGTGCGGTTGCAGCACTTACATTGAGCTTCAGCAGAGCGGATCAGGCTGCAGCACTCGCTCAAAATCGCGATAAGGTAATGATCCGGGCGATAATATCATCGGCTGCGCTTAGCTACAGCAGATTGCCATCGTTGCTGGTCACGCCGGCCTTTGTTGGATGCGTCCGTGGGCCATCAACTCGATCGCAGCAGGCCGGGGAAGCAGGCCCATGTTCTCGTACTAAAACATTGACAGCATCGTCATCAACGCTGGCCAGGCTCCGTATCAGGCATTGAATGTCTCGAACCCAAGCAAGAATGAACATGATCTTCAACAACGAATGCGAGAAGCCTGAATTTGCATTGGAAACGCATGCGGGCTGCAGGCAAAGACGCCGGTGCAGATGCCGTAGATCTGGCCGGCCGCGGTCACGGACGGCCTCATTTACAGCAAAGAAAGTCCACATACCACCCCTGACAATTTCGTTTTAATTCCTCCTTCTTGTTCTCGTTCGTCAGGTCGATGTTTACCACGCCCCACCAATGCTCTACTGTAGGTGGTGCGGCCGCTATCGGTGTCTTCCCGCCGACGGACTTCTTTGGCCTTTGTCCGCCCACAAGCAATAGCGTGGTCCCCTGTCCAGCTGGGTGCCGAGCCGTTTCGCGTCTCGCCCTTGAATTCGCATCTCCAGCTCAGCTTCGGTTACGTAACCCTAGAAGCGACTGCCAATTGTCCAATCATGGTGATGGGGTCTCATTGGCGGCGGCACTTGGTAGCTCGCGGCTCGGCGTGCAAATTGCCTAGATGGGCGAGTGAGCTCACTGCTGGTTTTACGACAAGCCAATCAGTGTCTTCTGCCCATCAGATGCGTGTCTCTGCTGGCGCCGGGGCTACGATATTGTCCCGTTGCAGTCACAAGAAGGTATGCGGCCAGCGTTCAAGCATCCTTCCCGGCGGATGAACTACACGACTCATTTTACACTTGAACGAATAAACCTCCGAGTTTGTCATGCTCACTCAATCGCCCCTTTTGACTCGTTGAATCCTGATAGGCTGCTGACCGAATTCGTACAGTTTCAAAAGCCACTGCTTGCCCAGGAAATTCTACCGCTGCCCGTCCTGCAATTTGGCAAATCGCGAAGTGCTGCTACGAATTTGCGAATCGCAAATCAGATTTAGGCCTGATGCCAGCTTCTCGTCCCCGGTCAGTCCGTGCCGCTTTGTATCAAGGGCTCTCTATCAGGACCTAGTCCTGTGTCGCGTGGCAATAGTCAGCCCCTAAGCTGTTGTGCCTATGCATTCCCCGGTTTAATTAGCAGCTTCTTCGTCGACACGCTCTACGAAGTACATCACAGCCTTTGGCATAGCATTCCTAGGCTCTCGCTGCGCCCTTTTCATCCAATTTCCCATCTTTTGTCGGCTGCCTTCCAGCCTCCAGCCTGCAGGCGCGCGAGACATGGGGTCGATGCGGGACAGCCAGTGGGGAGGACCCCGCGACTTTTGGCCACACTGACAATCTCACCCTCGAGGCGAGACAAGCAGCCGGACCAACGACGAATTTTTGCGCCGTGTCCTTGCATTGTTCTGCCTGCCCGCAGTGTGGAGAAGGATCGGTGTGAAACTGAAAGGATCCAGACGGATGGGAATGCACCGCCAGATGCGGGCGTCCTCGACGTCATTTCGTTGCATCGCAGGGCTCCGGATCAAGCTTTTTTTGCGCCCGAGTATGCGAAGCAAATCCGTCATATGAGAACAACACGATTCTCTAGGCGCCTTCTTTCCCGATTCTTTCTCCGAGGCGAGCGGGGGAACGCATTCTATCACCATCCGGCATCTCGATGCAGCATCGTCTTCAAGCGGCGCGCCCCCGTCGGGCGTCTACGAGCTCGGCCCTAATGCGAGGCAAGCGCTGCGCATCGCGGCTCGTCGTCTATCCCGCCCCAGCTGCGCTGCCGAGTACCCGGTCATGATCTTCCAGTCTTCCTTTGGCGACCCGTCTCGTTACGTGCTGTGCTTTTGTCTGCATCTCACGTACAGTAGGATGCACGAGAAGCTGTCCCTCGTCGCCCAGCCCCTTTCTTTCTTTGACATATGAGTCGCTGCCTGAGGAACTGCTGGCGCGCGTGTACGCCCTCTCCGTGCAGTCGTGACACCACCTGTCCCTCTTGCGAGATTGCATCCCCGGCCTCTCTCGCACAGTCTCGACTCGGCAGTGCAAGCGTTCTTTTTCGGGCCAGCTAAACTACTGTCTTTTCCCTACAGCAACTGCGGTCCTTGCTAGAGCCGCAGGTACACTCAAAAAGGAAATTGATGTTGAAAAGCAAACGTCCTCTCGACGGAAAAGCACTTGCTAGCCTAAGCGACAGAAGCAAGCTGGCCCCTCCGGCCCCTGTCTCGGCCGTCTTTCTGGGCTTCTCTGTCACAAGACGTCGCAAGCGAAACCATGCCTAGCACATCCGACAGTGCTGTATTGTGCGCTTTACGTAGGGCGAACTTTTTGTCGGTTGCCCCATCGACCATCGTCCATGCCAGTCGCGCCACGTGCCCGCCCATGTCCCAGATCTCGAGTGTAAATGAGTTTCCTCCTCCTTCTCGATAGGACGGCTACGCGCGAATCGGGGGGGTGCAAGTGCCTGCCTTGCGAGACTTTTGTCATTGGCGAGACTCGGGTAGCCAACCCGTGTCGTGCTGTCATTGTTGATGAGTTTCCCCATCCGATGGGCAGTGCCCCCTCGTAGGCATGTTTTCCTGGGAACCCATTCCCTTTAAGCGCTGTTTAACGTTGGACCGATTAGGGACCGAGTATCGAGAATCACATCTCTCCAAAGGTAGAACAGCATACTGCACTGTACTTACTGTAATGTCGAGCTCAAAGTCCGGAACCGATGCTTCGCGGATCGTCCAACCGTACCCTACCGTACCAGGTTCCCCATTCGAACGTACTTTCTTTTCCATCCTTGCCTCGCTCGCTTGCGAAGGACACAAACACGCTCGGCTCCCCTCCCCCATCGTCTTCTCTCCTCCGCCCCCGTCACCCCTGTCTTACACGACGGTGTGGGCTTCCGAGACTGTCCGCGCCTGCTCTTTCTCAATTTCTCCTTTTCTTCTCTGGTCTCTGGTCTCTGGTCTCTGGTCTCTGTGCTTGTTCTTTCCTTTCTTCTTCTTCTTCTTCTTCTTCTTTTATGGGAATGTCTTGCCTGACACACACACACACGCATGGCAGCGCCGTTTTCGTAGAGCCCGCTCGCTGGTTGAGCTCCATCTCCGCCGGCCGGGCTGGAGTCGACCACTCTACGGTACTGTATTCGTACTGTAACTTGCAAGGTGTTTGTTCCCCTTGCAGCTTCCGCCAAGCACTTGCGCACACACTCACACACAGACACACACACCCGTGTGACACGCGACACTCATTTTGTGCGAGAGCGAGAGCAGGGCTCTCTCTTTCTCTCATTTCTGCTCCTCGCATGAACATGGCAAATGTAGGCGTCAGATTGTGATTGAACGTGGATATTTAGAAATAGAAAGAGAAAAAAGGATGAAACTGCCTCACTAGAACTCCAGGTTACGCCCAATACCGAAATTTCCACCCCCCATCTAAAACCCGCAAGTGAACAACCCCCCATCCCAAAGCTAACGTGACAAGAAACAAAAAAAGAGAGAGAACACCATGGAGACATGCCAGCTCGTGCAAAGTGCGTGCGTCCGTAATCAAATGTACAAATGTCCCGAGAGCCAGGAAAACGCAAAAAAAGCCGTCAGCAAAAAGGACTGATGGCTCACCACGCCTCAACCGGCCCGGGTCTGTGTCCCTTTCCCCGGACGTGTCCGTACCGGCATCCAAATCATGCGTAACATTAACATCCCGACCGCCTCAACTCGGAAGAGGAGACGGCGATATACAATTTTCATCGTCGTGCTGGCTGGCATTCAGCCTAGCCGCTGCACATGACGCACGCGTCGGGGTTCTCGATGCTGCCTGTTGGAGTTTGTCAGCTTTCTGGTCAAAGATGGTCATGGATGTGGTCGTTTCTTACAGGCCAAGACAGCTTCCGAGTAAATGTCGCGCTCGCGCTCTTCGCTGTCCTTGTTCTTGTCCTCAGACTGGCCCTCGGCAGGCGTCTCGGCAAGCTCATCCTCCTTGACACCATCGACCGGCTCGGTTGGCAGCACCTTGGGGCTGTCACCCTCGTCAATATCGGCCTTCATGGTAGCCGGCTTGGTGGGCGATGCTACCGCACGAGGCTTGGAAGCACCAGCAACGGCAGGAGGAGGGGTTGTGGTGGGAGTCGGAATGCCGTTGGAGCTGAGGTTGTCGCCGGCCTCTTCCTTGAGGTAGGTGGCTCTGGGGACAGCAGATGGCGAAGACATGTAGCTAGTTCCCGCAGGAGCAGTCCGCTTCTTGAGCACCCTCTCCTTACCAACGTTGGCGTCGGCAATCTTGAGGGCCTCCTGGTCGACGGTGAACTGAATCGGCGCAGCAGCGGCCTGAGTCCTGAGGTAGTACATGCCCGTCTTGAGACCCAACTTCCAGCCCGTGAAGTGCATGCTGGTGATCTTGCCCATGGTCGGGTCCTTCATGTGGATGTTGAGGGACTGGGACTGGTCGATAAAGGCACCACGGTCGGCAGCCATCTGCACAACGTGACGCTGAGAAATCTCCCAAACAGTCTTGTAGAGAGCCTTGACGTCGGCAGGGATGTTGGGAATGTTCTGAATCGAACCATTCTCGGCAATAATGCGGTTCTTCATGGCATCAGACCAGAGGCCCATGTCGACGAGATCCTTGAGCAGCCAGGGGTTGACGACCTGGAACTCGCCAGCAAGGACACGACGCTGGTAAATGTTGGACGTGTACGGCTCGAAGCACTCGTTGTTACCCAGAATCTGAGACGTGCTGGCCGTGGGCATGGGAGCAAGCAGCAGACTGTTGCGGGTGCCATGCTCCTTCATCTGCTCACGCAGAGTCTCCCAGTCCCACAGGTCCGAGGGCTTGACGTTCCACATGTCGAATTGGAAAATACCCTCGGAGGCCGGGGAGCCCTTGAAGGACGAGTAAGGGCCTTCCTCCTTGGCAAGCTGCACTGAAGCAGTGAGCGCGGCGTGATAGATGGTCTCAAAGATCTGCTTGTTGAGCTCACGAGCCTCCGGGGATTCAAAGGGCATGCGCAGCGCAAGGAAAGCATCGGCGAGACCCTGGACACCAACACCAATAGGTCGGTGGCGCATGTTACTGTTGCGAGCCTCCTGCACCGGGTAGTGGTTGACGTCAATGATCTTATTGAGGTTGCGAACGACGACCTGGGTGACCTCGTGGAGCTTCTTGAAGTCGTAGACGCCCTCGTTGTAGTCAACATAGGCAGGCAGGGCAAGAGAAGCCAAATTGCAGACTGCAACCTCGTCGGGGGCACAATACTCAATAATCTCGGTGCACAGGTTGGAGCTGCGGATTGTGCCAAGGTTCTTCTGGTTGCTCTTGCGGTTGCAAGCATCCTTGTACAGCATGAAGGGGTTGCCAGTCTCCGTCTGGGCCTCGAGGATGGAGTACCACAGCTTTTGAGCGCGAATGGTCTTGCGACCGCGGCCCTCCTTCTCGTACTTTTCGTACAGAGCCTCGAACTCCTCGCCGTAGCAGTCAGCGAGGCCAGGGCACTCGTTGGGGCACATGAGAGTCCAGTCGCCGTTCTTCTCGACACGCTTCATGAACAGATCAGGGATCCAAAGAGCGAGGAAAAGGTCACGGGCACGGACTTCCTCCTTGCCGTGGTTCTTGCGCAGGTCAAGGAAATCAAAGACATCGGCGTGCCACGGCTCGAGGTAAATGGCAAAGGCGCCTGGTCGCTTGTTGCCACCCTGATCGACGTAGCGAGCAGTGTTGTTGAAGACACGGAGCATGGGAATGACACCATTGGAGGTGCCGTTGGTGCCGGCAATGTAAGAGCCAGTAGCGCGGATACGGTGGACGTTGAGACCAATGCCACCAGCCATCTTGGAGATCATGGCGCAAGTCTTGAGGGTATCATAGATGCCTTCGATGCTGTCCTCTTTCATGTCGACAAGGAAGCAGGAAGACAGCTGGGCTTGTGGAGTGCCAGCGTTGAAGAGGGTGGGGGAGGCGTGGGTGAAGAACTTGCTAGACATGAGGTTGTACGTCTCAATGACGCGCTCAATGTCGTCGCCCCAGATGCCGACGGAGACACGCATGATCATGTGTTGGGGACGCTCGACGATCTTGCCGTTGAGCTTGAGCAGGTAAGAGCGCTCGAGGGTCTTGAAACCAAAGTATTGGTAGTTGAAGTCGCGGTCATAGACAATGGCCGAGTCGAGCTCCTCCTTGTGACGCATGACGCACTCGTACGTCTCCTTGGAAATCATTGGCGACTCTCGCCTATTTCTGGGGTTGACGTAGTGATAGAGATCACTGATGACTGACGACCATTGCTTCTTGGTCTGCTTGTGAAGGTTGGAGACAGCAATACGCGCTGCCAGGATGGCGTAGTCTGGGTGTGTGACGGTCATGTATGCAGCGGTCTCGGCAGCCTATGGGGTTTGTGAGTTGAGCGAACCGAATCGAGGGGCGGATCAGATTCTACTCACGAGATCGTCGAGCTGAACGGTCGTGACACCGCCATAGACACCCGAGATGACCTTTTGAGTGATGGCAACGGGGTCGACGTGCTCGGTGTCGAGGCCGTAACACAGCCTGGAGACACGGGCGGTGATCTTGTCGAATTGAACGCGCTCTTGGCGTCCATCTGCGAGGGCATATCAGCAACGAGTTCCTTGTTCATCTACAAGTCAGGTCAAGTGTATGCATACCGCGCTTTCTGACGAACATGATGGCGACGCGGCGTCGGCCGGGGAGAGATAGGGGGGAGGGCGGAAGAGAAGAGGTAGCTGCGAGGACGTGACAATCGAAAGAAAGTCGAATGAAGATCAAGAAGATGGAAGCAGAGTGCCTGATGATAGGAGAATTAACAGGCTCGTCGTGTCGAGGGATGATGTGTAGAGTGAAAGAGGAGGAAGCGAGACGTGTCGAAGGCGGGACCAACTTTTTAAGTGCGGCGCGTCTCTAGGGGGGGTTACGCGACACTGACCACTTTAGCGCGACAAACAAGATCAGGCATGGCACAGGAACCCATTAATCAGCGCCCCGCGCAGCATGGAGATCAATTAACGCGTCAAAATGTACCGCTCTACCACCCCCTAGTCCGCTGACATGTGCCGCGCCGGTTAATTGGTACTTTGTCGCGAAGGAAATTGTTGATGGGGATTGAATCGCCTAGAATGAGCTTTGCCAGGCCAACAATGAATGAGCTTGTTTGTCCCAACCATGGATCGTGAACGACCGGACCCGCCGCGTGTTGTTCCCTCGGAGACCGATTTGACGTCGGCCGATGCGTTTCTTGGCAAGAAAGACTTTCCGGCTGCCGTTTCTCCTTTTTCCTTCTTGTTCTACCTTTTGATAGTGTTCAATTTCCTTGGTCCGCCCTGGATCGCTTCTTTCTTCGATTAGAAAAATCCCCCACCCATCTTTTCGGTTCCCCGCCTTGACGCGAGGGAGGGGGCACATGCAAACCACTTTAACGGAGTCTCTGCCAGGCATGGCGCGTAGTCACGTGCCGAGGGCGCTTTGGATTAATTAGCTGCGCCACGGCGGCATTGTAGGGCTCTTTTTGCGAATACACTTGACACCACCATTCTGGTCCGGGCATTACAGGGTGCCCCTGATTCTCCTGTTCCAGTCATGGTTCAGTCATGGCCATTCTGCGTGATGTCACTTTTTTGGCTCTCGATCCGATCCCTCTCCCCTGCAGTCACTCTACTCAAACGCAGACAGGTCTAGATACTCGCTCATGAACGGCCCGACGTAGTCTCGCTTGCCCAGCGGGACTCCTTCCTGGCGAATGATATTGTACGCCGTTGCCAGATGGAAGAAAAGCTGCGGCATGGCAGCGCCGTTTGTGAAGCCCTTTATCGACATGTCAATGTTCCTTCCCGGTCCCATGGGAACGATGACGTTTTGGCCGTCTCGACTCTCGACGAGCTCCTTATCCGCCTTCTCCAGAAGCTCCTGGATCTGGGTGATGCGGTTGAACATGTCTGGGAACGTCTTGATATCGTTGACCAAGGTCAAGGGCTCCGTGCCGGCGGTATGGGCCAGGATACGCTGGCAGAGGTCACAGGTAACGTGGACCTGGAATGTTAGAGGCTCCATGTCCGGGTACAGCCGAGCGGCGGGAAGCTTGTCGGCATTGGCGGAAGCCTCTCCCTTTTTCAGGATGTCAGTGAGGGACACGAGGGAGAGCTTGGCCAACACGAGGGTGGCGTCCCACAGAGTGTAGCTCATGATTCGCTAGTCTTGGGCATCAGCTCTTTTATCCGCCGCTTTGCAATTGGAAGTTGGGCCTACTTTGTTCCAAGGGCGGAGAGCGGACGTTATCTTCAGAGTCTATTGCAGGTGCGCAGATCAACATGACTTGGCACCGTTGACGAGGTCAAGATGCTTCAGGTTGGAGCTTATAATAAGCATCCCGACTTTGCAAGTCTGACTACCCCGCTCAAAAACTTGTACAGAAATGCAATGCTGCAATGCAGTGACTTACGAGCTACTGTATCCTGTAACTTATGCTAGAGAGGCGATCTTGGGAGTAAGCCGGCTTTGCCTAGCGGTCTGTAGCTGCAGGCCAGGAGAAGCGGCATGGCCGATTCCCGCTAGGCTCACCCTACACTCGGATGCAACGATCAAATTTGAACACGAGTTTCTTACACGATCAAATCGGTTATTCAACATGTTGTATAGTGAATGCCGAGCATTGCGTGTGAGGCTTCTCCTGCGTCTTTGACGCTCAACCTGCGTGTACACCGTAGTCATATCACCACTTCTTACACTGACTCGCTTGACATGTCAGCTATTCTATGGTGTCATGTAGTCCAATGTCGAGAGTAGGGACAGATTCACACCCAGCAGTGCAAGCGATCCCTTTAAAGTACTTGGCTTGACCACCAAATGACACCAGACTCCCCGCGCAAACAACATGGATTTTTCAATCTCAAATATTGACATTTACAGTAATTCGATCGTGCAAAGGCAGACAAGCTTGTGAAATCGATCAATTCGCTCCATGAATTATGGTCCTAAGCTCAAGTTGCTACATGTAAATGGTTAACCACGTGACTCACACCTCCCTGAGTCACAGATGTCCCACTTGAGTGACTTCAGTGACTTCACAAGTTCACTCACCAAAAGCTCAACAGCGCAGTCTGTCAATGACGAGACGATACATAGATCTCACGAAATATCTCCCACAAGTGGCATTACCGTTGCGAGATCAAATCGTTTACGTCTTTCAGTAGCCTTCATTGCAGCGCACCAAAACGAGTCACGTACCCAAGCTTCATGCTCTCGAGCAGACTCACTAGCCGGCATCTCACACCGCGTCTCACATCTCGTCTCATATCCGCAAGTCGCTCTCAAGTCTTCACGACCGCCTCTATCATGGCCGCTCAGGCACCCGGCCCCGAGCCGGATAAGCCTTCGTATGCGCCCAGATATGTAGATGTACGGCCATATTTCATCACTACCAAAAGTGCATTTCTTCCAGGTCTCGATCACTGACCATCGCCCCTCTAGTAGATCGGCATCAACCTGGCCGACCCCATCTTCAGGGGCGTATACCACGGCACCCAGCGACACCCCGACGACCTCGATGCAGTAGTCGGGCGCGCGCGTGAAGTCGGGTGCTCGAAGCTGATCGTCACAGGGTCTGACTTGAAGAGCGCCCGCGATGCCCTTAAGCTATCCGCAGAGTACCGTACGTCTCCTTTTGTCGCCCTGGCAGCGCCGCTTCAGCTGACCCATCCAAAGCCGGTGCTGTGTACGCAACGGCCGGCATACATCCGTGCTCGAGTGCCGTCTTCTCGGTGAACGAGCCCATACACGAGGACGGACACAGCACACCCTGCAACCCAGATCCCGAAGCTCCTATCCCGGATCACCACGAGCCGGATCCCGCGAGGACGAGTGACATACTCGCCGAGCTCACTTCCCTGATACAAGAAGCGCGGTCCTCGGGCAAGAACCATCTCGTGGCCATGGGCGAGTTCGGTCTCGACTACGACCGCCTGCACTACTGCAACAAGTCGGTCCAGCAGCACTCCTTTGCCAAGCAGCTCGAGATCGCGGCCTCGCTGTCCCCTCAGCTACCGCTGTTTCTGCACTCGCGCGCCGCCCATGCAGACTTTGTCTCGGCGCTCAAGACGGCCTTTGGGGACCGGCTCGAGCGGCTCGAGAAGGGTGGCGTCGTTCACAGCTTCACGGGGACGCCCGAGGAGATGGACGAGCTCATGGACCTCGGGCTGTACATCGGCATCAACGGGTGCAGCCTCAAGACCGAGGAAAACTGCGCCGTCGTCAGGCGCGTCCGCCTGGACCGCATCATGCTCGAGACGGACGGGCCGTGGTGCGAGGTCCGCCCGAGCCACGAAGGGTTCAAGTACTTGTTACCCGCCGCCGAGCCGGCGCAAGCCCTGCCCGCGGACCTGAGCGCCGACGCCGACAGCTCCTCCGCGCAGGAGCAGGCGAGGCCCCAGGGCGCGCCCAGGAAGAAGAACCAGAAGAAGGAGCCGCAGGTGCCCGGCCGCTACAAGGTGGTCAAGAAGGAAAAGTGGGAAGAGGGCGCCATGGTCAAGGGCCGCAACGAGCCGTGCACGATTGAACGCGTGGCGCAAATCGTCGCGGCCATCAAGGGCGTCAGCGTGGAGGAGCTGTGCGAGGCGGCGTGGGTCAACACGATAAAGGTGTTTGGGCTGGGAGAAGCGAGATAGATCTTTTGCTTTCTTTATTTCCAAAAGCGCGGCATAATGCATCATTGGGGGTATCAAACATGGAACCCGACTCCCGATAGAAACACCCAAAATAGACATCCCTCACAGACCCGACCCCTTGTGCCCTCTGATGCGACCGTGTCTCACAACGCCGGTCGTGACCCCCTCTTCACCCGTCATCCAACCGGGCATGCGCTCGCCATCGACAATGCCGGCTTCGACAAGTTGGCGAATACCAGCAAACACGTGCGAGCCCTGAAAACATAGCCTTACAGCAGGTGTCCACTGCGATGCGTCCGCCTCGTCATCGGCCGTTTCGGCTTCCTCTTGTGCCTGTCGAATTGCCACGTCGAGCTTGCTCCTTCTCCTCTCTGTGGATTGCCCAGTGTCGAGTTGATCATTGTTGTCTGCAGCAGACCCAGCGTTGCGCGACAGGGAGGACGCAGGGAACGGATCTTGTATCAGAACCTCCACCTTCTCGACGCCCTTGCCATCCGTGACTTTGGCAGAGTTTCCGAAGCGGCCCTCAGCCACGAGTCTGGCCCGCTTGGCTTCGCGCTCGTACCTGCTCACGGGCCTTGTTCTCTTTCCAGCAGAGGCGGCGTGAGATGTGCCGGAGAACGGCGCATTGGGTAGAACAGAGTCGAGGGGCGATTTCTTGTTCTTGTCGTCGGCGTAGATGCTCCACCCTCCACCGGCAGCGTTGCCTCGGCCGGCACCTCGCTTATCTAGCAAAGCGTCTAGATTCTTACTGGTGAGATTCGTCGACTTGAGCGTGAACCGTTCCCTAGGCCGAGACAGTGCCTTGGGAACACCACTGACAATAAGGCTGTGCAAGCTCTTGGAGTCCCCAGCATTAGTCGACCCAGAGACCTGCGACTTTGTGATGTAAATCGAGGGCGAACCATCCGGGAAGCCCAAGTATATTGTGCGAGAGGAGCTAAAGCTGTTGGCAGCTCCTGATGCATCGGGATCGGTCAGCGCCAGGCTGGTATTATATGGTGATTCCACAACAAAGATTCGCATTAGCAATACAGGAATATCCTTGGGCCGGTGAAAGTGATAGTGCGCCTTGACATCGGGAAGGACCTGCTGCTGTAGGTTCTGGAGAAACGTAGAGGGGTGAAACCTGGGAATCGTGAGGCTCTCCTTATCGGGCTTGAGAGCCTGCTCCTCGACGTCCTTTGAGGGCGGCTTCAGAGGAGCAATGGCATACGCTGTCCATCTCTGAGAAGTGGGATGCTCATCGATGTAAGCAAAGTCAACCATGGCGAGCTGGTACAGCGTCAAGCCATGTCGCCAATCGCCCTCGACAATTCGGCTGACTATGTCTCGCTTTGATCCTTTCTGGGATTTGAGATTCGTGTAAAAATCTCTCAGCTCGTCAACAGAGTCGCAGGGCGGATATAAGTCGTCCGGGTCTTCATCCTCTGGCTCGCCGTCGGGCCCCCTTGGCCATAGATAGGGATAAGCGTTTGACAGAGACCCCTCGTCAAGCCAATCCAAAACTAGTGATATGAGTGAGTCCCTGGAGAGACGCGTGAGGCTTTTTGTGACTGCTGGTGTCGATGAAATGACACGCAGTGAAGGTGGCAGTTTGGCCTTTGTCGGGACAGACAGGCGGGCCATGATGAGAGGGACCTGAGCCCCAGTGTCAGGGGTGCGCAAGCGTGATGAACGCGCTATCCAAGTCAATATATGAAGTCCTCAGTGAAGAGGTGGTCATTGGGCCGGGGAGCTGGTAAGCCAGTCGCTGCCGTGTTGCGACGACGAGGCACCAGAGCGACTATCCATTGTCGAGACGCGTCGCGAAGTGCTCTGTGAGTCTGCGCTTGGCCAAGGTACAAAGGTACATACCGTTGCACTTCGGGCCTGGGTTCAGGCTTCAGCCCACCCACTCACTGCCTGCTACCCGTAGGCATCGCTGCTGACTCACCCATCGGGGAGTCACGTGATTGCTTTACACGCTCTCAGGCTCTCATTCTGTAAGATCGTGGAAGCACATGTCGGCCCGGGACCCGTTTTCGGCGCCGGCGGTGACGCATGGTTCGATCGGGTTCCGATTCTCGCCGGCTCACCGCGCACGTGCATACTGCATCCTGACCCCTTGACGACAGAGCTGGTACGCGAGACGCGGTAGGCTACGCGAAGAGAATTTTAGGACATGATTCGGCTTCTTTGATCCTGCAATGTATCCAGAAAGGAAACTATTCTGAGGGTGGCATGTTAACTTTTAGAAAAAATCCCAGTTTCGTGGGTGCGAATTTTGTCGCTGCAATGGACATTCAGCTTTACGAACCAGGATGCGCGATTTTTCTGCTTCCCAGGAAAAAGGCCGAGCCGCTGCAGGTCAAGCACGTCGGCCATCGACGATAGCAGGCGACGATGCAGGGACTAGCGCACGACGAAGGAGCATCCGGTTGCTCGTCCCGAAAGTCATCTCTTTGTCCATGCATGGATGGGTCGGTGCGGCATCATCGGTCTGCGCAAATGGTTTCTTTGCGTGTCGCACTTGTTGTCGCATGCTCACGTAACCCTGTGCAGTTTCAATTCAAGTTCCTCCGCAAAGTCCGCCACTGCGGAATGGAGCACTGACGGGGGACTCTGTCGTGGATATGGGCTGTCTTGGCCGGCCGGAGTTACGAGAAACGAGCCGCGCTTGATATACCGTCATATCCTCCGCACGTCTGTCTGCCCGTACGCCTTTTCTGTTTCGCGGTCGTCCGAATCGTGAGGAGCCGGACTGCCGCACAACGAAAGGGGCTGGTGCTGCTGGCCGTGCTTGGGCCGGAAAAGAATGCGGTACCGAGTCGAACCGGTGAAGGTAACGAGTGACACTGTGACAGCCTGCTGCCATCTGGTTCGGCCACGTCCCGCACATGGC
Source organism: Hirsutella thompsonii MTCC6686 (assembly GCA_000472125.2). Classification (NCBI taxonomy): domain Eukaryota; kingdom Fungi; phylum Ascomycota; class Sordariomycetes; order Hypocreales; family Ophiocordycipitaceae; genus Hirsutella; species Hirsutella thompsonii. Next base: position 89,869 of record APKU01000093.1, read on the forward strand.
CATTTCTCCCGTCTCTAAACCACAAGGGCGGGTATAGCCGTGGCCCAATGCAGGCGTCATCTGTGACGCTCCAAGCTTCGAAGGCGCCGGACAGTCGCCGGAAAAGGCGCATGTCAATCGCGACGGGCGTGGTTATGCTGAGCATTTGGATTCAATAGAGGCGATAAGGAACGGCGTGGGGCGTCAGCGTCTCGTCTCACTGGCTGAAGAGGCGTCCCTCCCTCATGCCGCTGCCACCAGCTCATGTGAGGCATCTTCGACAATAGCTGCAAATGAGTACGTACTGTATCTTGGTAAAGGGGGGGAGTGGGGGGTTTCGTGCAGCAGGTGGATCCACTTGCTTTGCTGATTGCTAAGCACGCCGTGGCATCTGCCTTGCTCGCTCTTGCCCGCTTGTGGTGTTTTTGGCGGGGCGCCTTTTCCCCAGTCCACCCTCCCCGCGGATGAGTCGACGAATGAATGCGTCTGCTCGGCTTGCCGATTCGGCTCTCCGGCCAGCCCCAAAAACTCGCACCACGCACCATCACCATCATCGGCACGACTTCTCTTATCTTGCAACATCCACATACCGCCATTCGACTTTGTCGCCGCACAACTCACCATCACCCTTTGTCAACTGACGAGATTTTTCTGGTTTCTCATCAGATTCTCGCAAAACACTTCGCTATTGAATCGTCCAGTCCAGCGCTTGATTGCTAACTGGATACGACTTTTTCTGCCCGCGACACACGGTCGATATCCTCGCTTTCGCTCATCGTCCACATCACGACGCCAGCAGTCGCAACCACTTGAACAATCTTGATTCCGAGACTACATCTCGAGGCGCTCATATCCCGATCTGCCATTAAATTCACCGAAATACATCACCATGTCTACCTACAACGGCCGGCACGGTCCCAACGTGTCGCAATACCTCCGGGACCTCAACACCATCAACCCTCAAGACACAACGACAACGACCGACGACACCTTCAACATTGAAGATGATCTTGCCATCTTCACAAACACGCAGTTCTTCGATTTCGACTCGGGCCAGAACATGGACTTCCAGGCTCAACCAGTCAAGGTCGATGTCGACGCTGCCCAATCCACTGCCAGCCCCTCGGAGGATGTGACCTCTGCACCATCCGTTATGAGCGAGATGCCCAGTCTCGACTTCATGTCAGGTTAGTCAACGAATCTCGTTTCGTCCAGTCACTGCCGATCGCGTTGTATGCACTCTACTTTTTTCCCGTCCCTGCTCGACACCTTCGCGACCAGTCATCCACGCGGGGTCCGAAATAGGGCTCCCTCACCTTACCCTCAAAGACACGTCGAATCACTCAACGCCTCTGCCCCTTCTCTTCCCCACGTTTTGCAGGCATGAGCGCCTCCCTGCTTGACGAACGAGCGCTGTTTTGACCCCGGCGCGGTCGCAACGTCGCACACATGTGTTAGTGTGGGGCGGCTTGACCAACCCGAGGTCGCTTACAAATGGCGTTGCGATGTCGCAATATCCCGTGACCACATGCAATGCGCAGTGACAGCCCGCATGAGCCGGGGCAGGTCATTGGCTGGAGCTATCCGCATCGGATACGCATCAGCGCTCTCCATGCACGCACTTTCCAGATCTCTCCCAAAAACGTCCATGCAACATGTCTCGTTGCATCAGATATCATTTCTTGGCTAACACTGTACCTCTTTAGGTGACTTTAATTTTCCCGATTTCAACAATGCCTTCAACACGGCCACCATGAACTCCTTCCCGGAGAACACAGCCAACTTTCAACCCATCCAGCCCAACAATATCGCTGTCCCCGCCGGCCAACAGCAGCCGCAATTCTCCCAAAGCGGTACCAAGCCCGCCGAGAAGCGCAAATCCGATGCGATCGCAGGCGCCAGTCCTGAGTTGAGCCTAGAAGACCCCTCGAGAGTTGCCGCTGAAGAGGACAAGCGAAGACGGAACACGGCCGCGAGCGCTCGGTTCCGGATCAAGAAGAAGCAGCGCGAGCAGGCTTTGGAGAAGTCCGCGAAGGAGATGACCGAGAAGATTTCGTCGCTCGAGTCCAAGGTATCTCAACTGGAGACGGAGAACAAGTGGCTAAAGAACCTTCTTGTCGAGAAGAACGAGGGCAGTGAGGACATCACGGCTCTCTGGAAAGAGTTCACAAAGCATGCCGCCGAGAAGACAAAGGCAGCCTCGGGGCAAGCTTCCAAGGCCACGTCTGCCAAGGAAGAGAGGTGATGCGATCGGAGCATGTTTGAAATCTTTTAAGCGATTTTGTTCTGGGTGCGATTAGCGGCGTTTGCCTCGCCTTCAACGGCGTTGAGCGGTTCTGGCGTTGATTTTGGATCAAAATGGGAACGGGAGGCGGTGGTGCCCGCATTTTAACAAAGTATGACGGGCTGGTGGCGGCGACAACAGCACGAGAGGATTGAATGACGAAACGATGTAGAAGGCGCAAGTGGATGCGGCGCGGACGAGGATTCTCGAGATATATATACCAGGAATATACTTGACATCATTGTTCACTCTGAGTCGAGCCGCTGTCTTTTTCTTTTGCTTCTCTGAGGGCGGCTAATCGTGCCTTGTTCCTCTTGCCCAGAACTCGCAAGGTGTTTTCCCTCTCGATTGCAGACATTTCCGCCCAATTGGATATGCGGGACATGGTGCCGTCCTGGTTGACGACCAAGGGGCCCAGGGCGCCGAGCTTGACTGTCGTCCCGTCGCCGCCCACGTCGAGCGTGACGACCTGGTCGCTCTCACCCGGCGCCGGCAGAGCTTTCTCGGGGTTGGACGTCTGCGTTTCCGACCCCGACGATTGAGACTGGTCTTGGACGTCTGGGGGAGTGGCTCGAGATGTGGACGAGTTTGCACGGATGGTGGGCGATGCGGCGGCGGCAGGCATGGTGAAGCGCGGTCGCAGAGAAGTTGTGTTGGGACGGAACGAGGATAGACGTAGTATGCGGCGCGAGGGATGCAGCATGATCCCCGAAAAAACAAGAGAGAAAATGAACGGCCTCGGTCCTGTGGTGTGCTGATGGGCGTTGCCCTTTTTCCCCTTGTAAGTTTGTATCCTGTGGGGAGGAAACTTGATGCGAGGAGGGTGCGGTGAGCGAATCGGCGCGAGGTGACGGGATTCGTAGCTGGACGCCGGGAGAAAAATAGGGGATTGATCGTGGTCGTTTGGTCAGGCTGGGGAGGATTAGCAAAGTCTGCCTTGGCCTTGCGCTGCGTGTGGGCGGGCTATGCGAGTGGTGATGGGTGTCGTCGGGAGATGTAGAGCTGTAAGCAGTGCATGCGAATTTGCGAAGAGTGAGGTTGCATGGGTTTGGCGTGGGCAGGGGAAGTCGAGAAGTCAGTGCGGGCGGAGGAGGTTTCGCGGCGCTTCTATGAGGTGCGGGCGGAAGCCCCACCCACCCCGGCCGTATGCCCGGCTTCGCCTCCGCCTCCGTGAGCACGGCGGCGCTCTTGTATAACACCTTGCAGTGAGGAGTTTACAGAACGCTGAGATGATGAGGTGTCTGGTCATATTCAACCGCGACGTTCATGCTTCACAAAGGCTCGGTCGCAAAGGACTGCAGAGCGTAGTATTCGACGGGGAGGTCGGGAGGCTTGCTCGAAGCTATGATATATGACAAGGCGTCACTGTTCTTGCACATGATGTCGTAGTCATGGGCATGTAGACAACTATGGACGCAGTTGACGATGCGACGCAGAGTGGTGGTTTGCCCAAGTGGCTTGCTGCTCGGTGTAATTGCCGCGTCAAGATCGTCTATTGACATCTTACAGGGCGCGGCGTGGGCTTTACGAATATGCTCGTCCTCCGAGGCGATGCTCCGCCAAAGAGCGCACCTCCCGGACGGTCGTACGTGCGTGAGCAATCGCGAATTAGAGGGGGGGCTGAATGCTGCGGAACATGCGGTCTGCTTGACGCTTTGCAACTCGCGTGCTATACAGTACAGTACTTTATGTGTGAAGTAAAGTCACTCTGTAGAGAAGGAATAGCTGGGTGAATTGAATGGCGGCTGGCGTTTGGATTCTGCGTACTTTGTAAGATGCAAAATGGAAAGATGCAAGGGTACGGAGCAGAGGAGGAAGACGCGGCATTGAAATGCAGGGGTCGATGCTCGGGCGATGACGTTGGCGGCTTGGGCGGATGCGAGGTGCCGACATCAATGTAAGGATGCTCTGCAACAGCAGGGACTGGCTGGCTATGGGCTGCCGGGCGTCAGTTCATTTGCATCTGCGGATATGGATGATCTCTGGGTCAAGTTTGCTGTCGATCTCGGCAATCTTGGCCGCGCGAGGCAAGTTGAGACTCAAACGAGGATAGCATTCAAAAGTAGAGTCAAGTTTCCTTGTTCATCCATTGCAGTTCACAGTCATGTTGAATGTTTGTCACCAGTAGAATTGCGCTTGTCTGTTTCGTGACAGGTCGATAATTACGCCTCGTGCTCTCGGTGTCCAGGCACTGCCTCCCCGAAATGTCTGCTCATCACCAAGGGTAAGGAAAGTCGTCACTTTTGAGCTCGCATGATGCCGTGAGACAAATCGGCAGAACACAGACACGGCGGTCGACAAGAATGTTGCAATCACAAAACAAAAAGCAAAAGACTCAAAGTGCTCGGGAAGCGACCCAATGACGGATCGGACCAAGGGGGTGACGGGCACTGCTTTGTGCAACGTCGGTGGACAGCATGGGTACGGTTTACGAAAAGGCGCCGCCCGTGTTCAAGGAGACGAAACTGCAGCGAGACCCTGTTCAGCCTGTGCCGCTTCATCCGCTACCCCCCTGGGTGGTCGTGTCTTGCCCAGAGTCGACTCGCGACGATGACGCCGTTGAACTGGTTACCTAGTAGAGGGATTGGGTAAAGTACACAGATGGTGTACTGTATAGATACTTACCTTATTGTAGAAGCATTAATGGTGTTGGGCTGAAGAAGAAGAACCAAGATGAGCAAAGACGTCGGTTGCAGGTGCAAAAAGAAGAGTGGTGTTAATGCCCAATGTTCGAATAGCTCGAATCAATCGACCAGAACCAAACCAAAAAAAAAAAAGGCTGATGAAAAGGCGCAAGTGTTGAAAAGGTTCAAGTGTGTTGTGCGTCTACGGCCAATCAACGGTCCCCGCTTTGGTTTCATGCAGCCTCCAGTCTGGTACAGTACTAGGTAACGACCGCATTGCAGCTTTCGTCACCAGTCAGTGGAGTGCAGTCCGGTGCCATGGGGGGAAAAGGCAACGGCGCTGAGGTGGGGTGGCTCTGTCTACTGGCACACACACCTGTCTGTCCAACCTGTCCTCGTACTTGGTAAGCTACGTACAGTACCGGTATTTTACCCAAGGAGATCCAATCTATTTTCTACAAACTCACACTTTACGAGGAGCTCCGCCTGTTTTCGACACCGACTGTCCTCTTCTACTCTCCTCCTCTTTCCTTCTCCTCTTCCCCGTCCTATTTATTCCTCTCTGGTTCTCTACCGGCCGTTAAGCCCGTCAAGCCCGACATTGACCGTTTTGCCGCCACCTCATCATCAGCCAAGACCAACTTCTTTGCGCTCCTCTTTCCGCTCCTACAGACCTCGCGCGAGCACCTCGAAAACGACGAGCAATCGTGACGACCGTCGCCTCATCCGCCCATCATGTTCAGCAAGCGCAAGTTCTCAATCAATCGCCACACGGGCTGTCCCAAGCCCTTGCAGCGGCGCTTCAGCAATGTCGAGCCCTCAATGAACGGTCAGTCACCGCCTCTCGAGCCTTGAACCCAATCCCGCAAAAAAAGATTCGCTTGACTGCCGGTACGACGTACGACCCTGGTTTGTTTTTCTCTGGGCTGCATCTTCGGCAGAGGGTAGATCCACTGTCGCTGCGACGTGGCCGCCGATTCGACCCCTCCAAGAATAATGACGAAAAATCGGGAGAGAGAGCTGTCAACGACCGACTTTACCCCTCCCCCGCACTCGATGCTCCGGTCCATTGCCTACCTAATTTACTTACCTACCGTACCTACTTGCACGCCATTAAACCAGTTGCACCGCGCATGTCTCTTCTTCTGAAACTCGCTGACGCGTACATTCACCTCCAGAGATCCAGTCCAAGATCCACCGTCAGTTCCGAAATGCCCACGAGGGCCATATGCCCCACGCGGGCCTCGATGCGAGCCGATCATCGACGGGTGTCGTCTGGTGCACCGAGCGCGCCTCCGAGTTCGGCTATCAGGAAGAGCCCGATGAGTGGGCGAACCTAGGCCAGGGCGCGCCCGAGGTAGAGGATGACATCTCCGGCTGCTTCAAGCGACCCGAGACCATTGACATCTCGGTCGCCGCGCGCGAGTATGGCCCCACGGCGGGCATTAAGCCCCTGCGCGAGGCTGTTGCGAAGCTCTACAACGAGATGCATCGCAAGGGCAAGGAGAGCCAGTACACCTGGGAGAACGTTGCCATTGTTCCCGGCGGTCGCGCAGGTCTCATCCGAATTGCCGCCGTGCTGGGAAACTCGTACCTGAGTTTCTTCTTGCCTGATTACACGGCCTACAATGAGATGTTGAGTCTCTTCAAGAACGTGCGCGCATCCTGCATCCTCTCGCGGCGCAAGCCATACGGCGAAGCTGACAGTTTTCTAGTTCGCCGCCGTTCCCGTGCCCCTGTCGGAGGAGGACGGCTATCATATCCACCCCGACAAGATCGCCGAGGAAATCGCCCGCGGCACTTCGGTCATCCTAACCTCGAACCCGCGCAACCCTACCGGCAGGGTGGTGGCTAACCCTGAGCTGGCCGAGATTCAAGACATTTGCCGTGGCCGTGCCACCTTTATCAGCGACGAGTTCTACTCGGGCTACAATTACACGAGCGACTGCGATGGAACCACGATTTCCGCGGCCGAGAACGTCGAGGACGTCGATGAGGATGATGTACTCATCATTGATGGCCTGACCAAGCGCTTCCGACTTCCTGGGTGGAGAATTGCATGGATTCTGGGGCCCAAGGAGTACATTAGCGCGTACGTCTTATTCTCTCTGTAAGGTTGAATGACAGCTGACGCCTCACAGAATTGGCTCGTGCGGTAGTTATCTCGACGGCGGCGCATGCCATGCTTTCCAAGAAGCTGCCATTCCTATGCTGGACCCGACTCTCGTGCAAAAGGAGATGGTCCACCTGCAGCGTCACTTTAGGGTTTGTTGTCTCTTGGTGTTTTGCAGTTGTGCATGCTGATGGCATCATACAGGACAAGCGCGATCTCGTCGTGAAGCGCCTGCGCGAAATGGGCTTCGTCATCAAATACGTGCCCGACTCTACCTTTTACCTGTGAGTTACTCCAATGATCCCTCTGGCACGGAAATTAATGTAGTGATTTGCAGGTGGCTCAACCTGGAGGGTCTTCCTGAGAGCATCTCAGACGGCCTCAACTTCTTCCAGGCTTGCTTGGAGGAAAAGGTTATTGTGGTTCCGGGCATATTCTTTGACCTGAACCCTTCGAGGCGCCGTGATTTGTTCGACAGCCCCTGCCACCACTTTGTGCGTTTCTCCTACGGACCAAGATTGGATGTGCTGCAAAAGGGCCTGGATGGCATTGAGCGAGTTGTCAACAAGTGAGTATTGAGCACTGCTTCGAGATATATGGATGGTTTACTGACAGTTTCGCAGACATCGCAAGGGAGAGAAAGACGAAGCTGTGAGCTGAGAGATACTCAACCAAGAGAGTGATCGGCGATGTGTGAAGCTCAGACTGTGGCTGCCTACAGCCTAGACACATGGTTGAGGAAATTTAGATGACCTAGACACTTGAGCTATTGGCTAGATAGACGACGCCGACAGAAATGCGTAAAATGTTCCAGAAGGGAGCTCCTCTCATGACGGGGCGCAGCAAAAGTTTTTGCTGCGTTGTTGCGCCATGCTTGATCACGGCTGTCGCTATGCCTTTTCCGGGAGCTTGCACCTACATGTACTCCTGAGCTCGTAATGTCAAGTTTACTCCTACCGGTACGCCGTCGTAGCCAACGATTAAGGGTCCATGCTATGGACATGTCCGCCATCTACTGCGGATATGTGGCTGATGCCTTGCTCTAGCGCACGAAATGGGGATGATTTCGATTCTCCATGAGAGGAGGTGAGGAGACACTCACAGTCTCACACAAGAATTCAACTTAGCCTACGCATGTGCTCGGAAAATGATGTTATTTGATTCGCCAGCATCGACGACATCCGAACTGCGCCTTGCGAGGCGGATACTACCTAAGTTACCTATGCCGAGTGTAACCTCTTTTGGCGAGGCGCAGTACCACCACAGGTACCTCAGTACCTCAACACCAAGCCCTTTAGTGCCAGAACTGCCTTTACTCACCAACAACCAAGAGGCTTCTTACCCCCACACCAAACAATAAGATTACTCTGTGCAAGAACAGATCCTTTCAAGATCAAGCATTGCTGCCTCCAACACTGCCCATTTCGTCACGTTGGGGAGTGGGTGCCTTAGTGTTTAAGCCAGCAACGATGACATTTTGCTAACGTGCAGCGGAGACTTAGTGGACCGCAAGGCAGATTGAAAAGGGAAAGGGACCCAACTATATATGCGAATATATATAACATGACAGCGCATGCTTAGAGAAAAGACAAGTCCGGGTTTGAGCAAACAAGGAGAGCGGTCCGTGTTCATTGTGCTTTCCGCTGCTGTTCTGTGAGTGAAACCAACAGGCAGTTACTCACTCGATTGCTCCTTCCTCTCATCACGCACCCGAGCGTTTATAGCCTTGCTTGTCTTTCATCCCCAAAGATTTTTGACTCTCTAAATGTCGAGAGAGACGTCCTTCTCCGTCCATAGAAGCACCGACTCAAGACTGTTGCCATCATCCGCCGATCCAGGATCCTGCAAGATCATGAATAGACTCTTTAGCCGGGCCAAGCGGCGGGTCGTCGACGGGTTTCACAGCTCTTCAAAAGGCGACAGCTCTACGACGGCTGAGAAGAGCGGCAAAGGAACGATTCCTACAAGCTCAGGTATGGTTTCTATTCACCGAGATGATAACATACAAGCTCCATATGACGCGAGGACTGACCGTATTAGCAGAAATCCCCGTCGATGGGCCTCCACCGGCTTACACGCCAACGCCCGCGTCTTCGAGCGTGCCGCCGACGACGGCCTACAACAGGGCAAACCTGCTGGGCTCCGAGGACCCCTACAACTTCCTCTACTTCTTCGACACCGTCTTTCTTGTTGACGACTCGTCGTCCATGGTGGGCCGGCGCTGGCGGGACGTCATGACGGCGCTGGCGCAGATCATGCCCGTGTGCACGAGCCACGACGACGACGGCATCGACGTCTACTTCATGAACAACCTCGACCGCGCCGGTGCGGCGACGACGCCCCGCGGAAAGGCGCCCACGGGATACTACGGGCTGACCAACATGGCCGCCGTGCACGATCTCTTTAGGCGTGTGCGGCCGTGTGGTCCCACGCCGACGAGGAGGCGTCTCGAGGCCATTCTCGACCCGTACTTTGCGCAGCTCGACGCCGCCGATTGCCCCGAGGACGTCAAGCCCATGAACCTGATTGTCTTGACTGACGGCATGCCTGGTCCCGGTGGCATGGACGGCGTCAACCCGCACTTGCCCGAGGACGCCATCGTGGCGTACGCGCGGCGCCTCGACGCCATGAATGCTCCCGCGTATCAGGTCGGTATTCAGTTCATCCAGGTCGGCGACGATCCCGGCGCCGCGCGGGCCCTGCGAGATCTCGACAGACTTAAACGCAAGCATCGCATCCGCGACATTGTGGACACGACGCACTTTACGGGTGAGCTCAGCGGTGAGGGCATACTCAAGGCGGTCCTGGGCGGCGTCGACAAGCGGCTCGACGATGACAGTTCCGGCTCGGAAGCTTCCCGTAGGCGAAGACGCTGAGTGGACATGATCATCATAATAGTGCGTTGTTTGTTCTAGGCGTTCTTGGAGGGCATAGAAGGATATTCTGGGCAATGCCTTGTCGGTCTACGAGGTAACTTGGACTTGGAGAATAGCAGGCGTAGTGTCTTGAGCGTAGCGACGTTAGATATTTCGATAATCACACATCACACATGAAATCCTTGTGACTCATCACTCGTTGATTCCCGTCTCTGAGCCTCTCTAGTGTCTCTTGTCTACTGCCTGCGCGTGCCCCCAAGCCAGCACCTTGCCCCGTGGCCCCTTTTCATCTCGCAGACGTGACCACGCCGTCAAGGATTAACATATGGGCCGCCCCCAGCCCACAGAGCGACAAAAAGGCGGAGAATATGAAAAGAAATAACCCTCTTCGCACCAAAGAAGAAGACAAGAATCAGTGTTTCCCTTCTCCCCTCTCTCCCCTCCGGTGATGATGCGTCACCGATGATAACTTTTGTCTTGTTTGGGCGTTGTTTGTAGTTCGTGTACTCACCCCAGTTCCTTGCTGCGGCACAATGTAGAATGGGGTTGAGCCTCCCTGCCCTCTCCATCCCCAGCTCACCAAGGATGCTCCGCTAGGATATATTAAAAGGAAACAAGAATGGATGTGAAGAAAGAAAAAAAAGAATGGGAAAAGGAGAATAATAAGGAGTTCGCCCGGAAATCATCCGTGTTCGTGTGATGATGATGATGGCGGGCGTATCGTGTATCAGTGTATCATGTAAGAATGCTTGATTTAGAAAAGAAGAAGAGAAAAAAAGTAAAGAAAGAATCGGGGATTCAGGGGGCTGAGGGCGAAGCATGGCCAAGGGGTCCACGAGGCAAAGTCACCCTCCCAAAAGAAGGGGGGCAAGACCAGAGGGCGCGGACTGGCAGATAGATGGTGAATTCGGCAAGACAAAGAGGTCAGATAGAGAGGAGACGAGAGGAGCAAAAGGGTGCCACGCTCAGGGCATGCAAATGACGTCGGCGAGGGTCACCGAGTGCGCCGAGATGCCGGCGCCCGTGTCGTTGCGACAAGTGATGACGGGCGTGGTGACAAAGGCGACGCGGTAGTGCTTGGCCTGAATCTCGGCGGCGTCGGCGCGCGGCCAGATGGGCAGCATGGACTGGCAGGAGAAGCGGGCGCCAATGTCCGGGAACCGAAAGTCAAAGGTGAGGCGCGAGGCGAGCATGCGCGCCGAGAGCTCCCACCCGGCCTCGGCGACGCGCTCCAGGTCCCGCCGGGCCTCGTGCGCGCCGGCGAAGCGGTTGAGCAAGGGTTGCGTCGTGGCCTGCAGCATCCGCGCCGCCTCGTCGACCTTGTGTCGGTGAAAGGGCGTGCCCTGCGTGCGGCTGACGACGGCGCCGACGAGCGCGGCCTGCTGGTCGAGGAGCGGCTGGCGGTTTGCCGATGGCTGGCCTGGAAGGTTGTTTGTCAGTGACTTGAACGATGCTGTACTTGGGTGTCTGAGGGCTCAGTGTATTCAAGGACTCCCGGTATTCGAGGGCTCGTGTGTAAAGAAAAAGAGGGTAGGGACAACGGAGCAGGGGAGAGAGAGGGCATACCTTGGGTTGCCTCGAGCTGACGTTGAATATCGATTAGCTCCTGGCTCGTCTTGGGGTCAGAGCCAGTCCACGCGCTGGGCACCCAGATACGATTGACGACAAAGTCGATGATGACGCGCGTCACCACACAGGCCTTTGTGTTCTCGTTGCGCAGGTGGTATTCGAGGTAGGTAGCCGCCTCGGCCTCGGAGAGCGGGTGATAGGTCGACATGAGGACGGGCCAGAGGCTGCCCTGGCTCAGTTGAAGCGCCAAATTGCCGGTCGTGTCGGGCTCGCTGGCATGTCGCCCGACAAAGTGGCGGATGGCGGCGTAAAAGTCCATAATCTGCTCGTTCCACGCGGCCACTGCACGCTCCGTCATCTGTACGGGAGACTCGCTCACGCCGCCCGGACGACTGATGATGGCCGTCGACGGGGTCGCTCCGTTGCCATTGCTGATGTTGCCGTATTGAAATCCGCCGGAAGGAGTCTGCGGCGGCAGAGGCGTGTCCGGCATACGGCCGTATCTGTTGCGGTTGGCGGACGTCGGAGTCGATGGATACATGTCGCGCCGCTGCTGGCCGTAGGCACTACCTAGGCGATCTTGAGGCGTGCCATATCCTGCGTGAGGACCCTGCATCTCTTGTCCGTTGGGCGCGTACCGTGGTAGAGGTTGGAAACTGCTTTTACGAGGCTGCTGGGCGAAGCTGGACGCGGCGAAGAAGCTTGCTCCTCGCCCGGACGAGGATCGATTTCCCCACCGACGATCGTGGGTCATGGCCGCGGGAGCACGAGGAGGACCTGCAGTCAGCGGGCCGAACTTGGGCGGCGTAATCATGGTGGGATGACGAGCTGCGTTCTGGAAGCCCGACGACGTGCGGACTTGTCCGCCAGAGCCGTGGTCGCTGTACATGGACCGAACAACCTGTTGGCCGCTGCCGTTTTGAGCAGCCAGCTCATCCTCTGCAGTCTGATGAGGTGTCTTTGACGAGTCATCACAGTTCGGTTCGGTGACAGTCTTCTCCTGTCCGTTCTCAAGCCCTTCTTCGGAAACCTGCTGCTCTTCGGCTGCGTTCTGCGAAGAGCTTCGCTGCTGGTCAACAGTCCAAGACGACGTGGGCGCACCAAGGGCTCGCTTGCCGTTAACAAGGCTCTGCTGTCTTTTGTTAGCGACAGGAGAGCCGCGATAGCTCGCAGACTCGCCCACGCGAACAAGATCATCCGGTGAGCCAGTCCGTTCCTTTGTCACGGGCGCATCGTCCTGACTCTTGATGTTCTTGAAGTCCTTGCCGAGAGCCTCGAGCTTTTCAAGGACTCGCTTGGCCTCGGCCTCGACCCTTTCGCGCTTCTCGCGCTCCAGCCTGACTTCAGCGCGAAGATCGCTGATTCTCTGCGCCTGGTCATCTGTCTTTGCCCGTGTCAGGTTGGCCTCGATGCTCATTCTGGCAATCGCCTTGTCGGTCTGCTCTTGGTCGAGGGCCATGTTATTGAGAGCATCGACCAGCCTGGTCGTCTCTTGGTCGATGATCTGGCCGACTTCCTGAAGACGCGTTACGAGCTCGTTGGCGTCGACGGCAGATACGCCTGGCATGCGCTGCAGAGTGTGCTGCGTGTTGAGTAAGATTTCCTGTAGAAGTCGGGATTGCTCAAAGGCAGGCTTTCAAGCCGTCAGTCAACATGGCGTTCACGTTGTTCGATCACCGCCTCTCGCTCGAGTGTCTCGAGATAGACTTACGTGGGTGTGAGCCAGGTGGGCGAGCTTCTCTGCGCGAGCAGCTTCGGACAAGGTATTCGAAAAGTCCACCGTCAACATGGTGGAAGTCGAATCGAGACCTTGATTCGGGGTCTCAGGGCCGATGCAAGACACGCCAGAGAGAGAAGATTCATCAGGCGATCTGCAAGCAGCTTCGACCTCCGTGTCCGCCATGCTGGTTGGTTCGCTTCGTGAACAGTGATAGTCGAGAAGCCAGGGCAGCTTCCGATTAGGCGCTCTTGACAGAAAAGACGAGCTGGCGACTCAAGTATCTGTAGTAGAGTTGCAGCCAGAACTCGGGTTCACGGCTGTAAATGAGGACTTTTCTTGGAAGAGCTGGCGAAACGAAATGTCAGAATGGTTCTCGACATGTGCATTTAAGAACGAAAGAAGACGAGTCAGACAAGCGCAATCTAGCGCAGCAAATATGGAAGAAGTAGCAGAACTCGTGACTTACAATGACAACGATGCCTCAGTGACAAAAAGGTAGACGGAAAGGCTGGGCTCCAACTTGAGTTTTCGTCACTTGAAAACAGATCCAAGAGGATCAGAATGACGAAAGAAAGGAAAATGATGGCTGGCAGGCTCAGGCCGGTCTTCTTCCCTGACCTTGTGCGGTCAGCGGAGAGATCGACGCCAGTAAGACGATTGTCGAGTTTCAGAAAAGAGCGTGAGGCCTTGATGGGCATAAGAAGAAAAGAAGAAAACGTGATGATGATGGAGGAGGGAGGGGCGAGAAAGAATGAAGGAGATGGATTTGGCACTGACGTGCGTTTGTTCAGTGCACTCGACAGTGTGCGAGCGCCGTGTGGATGAACTGGAGAACAAGCGGTAGGGGCTCACCTGGTGACCTAGCACACAACTGAACAGCTACCGTTAGAACAAGACTTGCTTTCCAGATACAATAGGTATCGAGGCAGAGTGCTTGCTGCACTCGACGGCTCCTGAGAGGGTCGAGGTAGTGCACACCCTGTGAGTTTGCCCTAGGCCTATGCCCTGACCTGCGTTTGAGGACAGAGTCTCGACTTGGATAACAACCTTGACAGGCGGGAATAGCATTATCAGTAGTTCAACTGCGCCGACAATGTATAATGGGAACAACCTTGCTTCCCCATAGATGATTGGCCTCACTTGAGGGCATAGCGCAGCCATCCTATATCACCCTATTGTGCTCGGCACAGGCAAAGACTTTGCAACGCAAAAACCTTGACAACAGAAAGAAGACTGAGCACAACAATGGTAAACTCTCTTGACACCATTCGACTGAGCAATGGGATGAAAAGCAGGATCTGTGACCGTGCTGGCCTCTGGGCAAAGTGTGCCGGGTCGTCGCAGTATGAGGCCATCGCCTGCCTACACTCACCAAAGATTCGCAACGGAGCCAATGAGCTTGGACGAATGCCGCAGTGTCGTCGGTAAGCAAGGGACGTCGTCGAAAGGCAGGCAGGTACTTGGCTTCGCGAATCGATGCGCCATAAGAACATGCCGCGTTGGCGCCAAAAAGGACGCCGTGATAACCCAGCTATCCGACAATCTGAGGCTTAAGCAAAATCCCTCTCTGAACCGTGACTTGCTGATACAGTCGTCGACAAGAATCCTGATTATCGCGAAACAACCAGGCGACAAAGATAACAATATGTGTGTGCCTGAAAAGGAAACATCTCACAAGCAAACACCCACGTGGTAGCCATGACAGCAGTAAGTACAACCAGTCAAACATTTTTATATAGACATCAACCTCCGAGTACCGCATGAGGTGGTTCAGTGTTTACAATCGCACATACGCCCATAAAAGGCCACGAAGGACGAATCCTGGAGACAATCCAAGCCTACAGCTCCGTAGCTAACCTGGTAAGCCAGAAATACCCACAATGCTTAAGAAAAGACGTAGACGATCCCGAGGGTGCGCGCTGGCATGGTAGACTAAGTGGCCAGTATCAGATGTCGTCCGATGGGATCATGAGAGCGAAATTTTGGGCGATGAGTCGAGCGGACAGTCCGCAGAAAGCAACCTGAGACAAGACTAGCCATTTAGCACTTCATCATGACTTGGGCTTAAGCGCCAGCAGCATCTGAGAGAAAAAATGTTAAAATCGGCCAGACGATCATGCGTTGTTGATGGGTTCAGAATCGGACGAACGATGAGTGATGGTTCTGTCAAACGCAAAGAGCAAGCACATGCAATACCGCCGGAAATGTGCTGATAGCGCCACCTTTTAGTAAACCATCTCTTAATATCTTGGATCGGACTACAAACCTGTCGAAAAACCTAGAAAAGTCATGAGAGGCAAGCGCGAGTCAACCAATTCATCAAGGTTAAATCGCGCGAGTGCGCGTGAAGAGGCTGCTGTAGACGGCGTCAACCATGAAGGACGCGTTGATCATGCGGCCGCCGAAGTATCGGCCGTTGAGTCCTTTAATGGCGTTTTCACCGCCCTGGACCTTATCGAATTTGAGGTAGACGTCGCCTGTGGATGAAGCGCTGTCAACGGAAATGTGGACGACGTGACCATACTGTCTCTCAGCTTCGGTCCGAATGTCTTCCTCGAGCTCTTTGACCCAGTTCTCACCCTCCTCCCTGTATTACATTAGCAATGATGAGACCAAGTAGATTGTACCACGAGAACACTTACTCATCGGGATCGAAAACGTTACGGAGAACGATGCAGCGGCTTGCCTGACTGATTCTCTCTGTGATGACCTTGGGCTCGACCTTGGCGGTGACGGCCTTCTTATCGTCCTTTGCAAGGGAAGCCTCGTCGGTTCTCGCAAGCTTTCGCATTAGAGCATCGCGGCTGTAGTTATTGAAGTTGACTCCCGCAACATCAGAGTCATCCAAGGCGCCGCCTCCGCCGTTGCGTTCGTTGTCTCTTCCAGCTCGATCAAAGGTGGATGAGTGGCCGCGGCCACCAGCACCAGAGAAAGCGGAGCCCTGAAAGTTGGCGTTGTTGGGGCCGTGGCCGCGCCCGTTGTCGGCGCCAGAACGCTCGTTGCCCAGTCCAACGCGGATAGGGCGACCGGCAAGCTCGAAGCCGTTCATTTTCTCAAGTGCCTCTCGAGCATTAGACGAGTCTTTATACCTGATGTACTGAGTCAGTCTTGGACGTAATAGTCAAGTTGAAGAGCTCCTTACTGGACGAAGCCAAAACCCTTGCTTCGTTTATTCTCGTCCAACTGAAGCTGAGCAAATTCGAGCTCGCCAAAAGGCTCAAACACAGCCTCCAAATCCTCCTGTGTCACGTTGAAGTGAATATTTCCGATATAAAGACGATGAAAGGAGGTAGCGTTGTTTTGCCCGCTTGACTCATCCGTCTTGCGAACTTGCCGATTCTTCTCCGCCTCGGTCACTCGTACGATGATGGGAATGCCCTCGAGAGGTCGACCGGTGAGCTGAAGAGCTTTCTGAACCGATTCCTCGTCCTTGAACTCGACATAGCCAACGCTATGGCAGATGTTTAGCACTGTGATGGTAAGCAGGTGACAACGATGGGAGACATACCCTTTGGAGCGGCCGCTGATGCGGTCCTTGACGATCTGCGCCTCGTTGACGAGCCCAGCGTTTTCTTCAAAGAATCTCTTGAGCTTTTCGGTTCGGAGGCGGTTGGCGAGTTGCTGGACAAAGACGGTGCGTCGGTCGCGTTCGTCCTCGTTGAGCTGAGGAGAGCGAGAGCGGCGGTCTCTGCCGCGACCGTAGTCGGCAGAGCGACGATCGGAACGTCGTCGATCGCGCTCGTCTCTGTAGCCATGACGGCGAGGAGAGCGGGAACGAGTGCGAGAGCGCGGACGCCCTGCACGATAGTAGTCACCGTCTCGACGACGGCGTCGGCTGTTGCCTCGGCGTCTGTCGCGGCTGCGGCGTCTTCCCCCACGACTACTGTTGCTAGCAGTGTCGCTGCGGTGGCCTTCCTCGCGATTATGGGCACGATCGCGCCCGCGCATGTCACGATCGCCGTGGCGAGTGACAGTGCGTCCATCAGCGGATTGACCCTCGTCTTCGCGCTTGATGTCATTATTCGTCTCTTTCTCTGTAGCCTCGAGCAAGGCCTCAACGTCGAGGGCCGACATGATTGCCTGCACAAGGAAAACGCCACGCCCTGCCCACTATGTGTATCGCAAAGGAAGCTCTGTGCTTGGATGAGTGTATGAGTAATGACGCTGGGGAAGGATCAAACGCTGAAGCTTTGATGATAAAAACGGCCAAAGGTTGGGCGTCGGGAAGATGGGGGATTGGGAAAAGTAGGGAATGAAGATGATTGGAAAAGGCCGATTTGCCAGTTGATGGGCAAAAACGGAGTTTGCTGACAGCTGGTGGTTCTCCAGCAGACAATAAAGTGGGCGCTTGTCGGGCTGTCGAATTAGTCTACGCGTCACGTGCGGGCCTAAACTCATCATCTCTGGCGGGTGGATGCTCTGCCCACTTCTAGCCATTCCCAACAGCGTGCGCGCGTCTGCCTAGGTAATTTGTAGGCTAAATGAGTGTGCTGTACCTGGCGTTGGGGCGGACCAACAATAACTGAACAGGCACAGTTCCTAAATCTAGACTTTGTCACGCATGTGCCGTGCAGCGCTCAACAACTGTCATGAATTATATGCGATTATCATATATACCGGTATCAAAGCACACGCTCGCTGCCCCCTTGTCATTCTGACTTGGTAATCTCACCTCAAGCTCAAATTTCCAACGCCGTCAACGCCTTGCTTACTTGGCCGAGCCGCCCAAAAGCGCAAGAGCCCAGAAAACGTACATTAAATGATGCAATCCGACGATGCATGCCATCCTTACTCAATCTTGATGGGCGGCTGGAGCTCGGTGCCGAATATCGTGTCCCAGAACTTGCTGGTGACACCGAAGCCGAGTTCGTAGTCAAGGAAGTGGTGCTGAAGGTGATACTTCTTGAGCTGCTTGTACCACAGAGGCAGGTTCTCGTGGTGCAAGAAGTAGTGAGTCAAGTCGTAGCATATGTAGCCAAAAATGCCGCCGCAGTAGACGGCAGTGGCGGCATACCAGTTATAGGCGAAGATGGCGTGAGCCAGGTACCAGAAGGGCGTCGCAAGAACAACGAAGAGCGTAGGCGGCATGACCAAACGGTACTTGTCCATTGGGAGGTAGTGGTGAATGCCGTGTAGTAAGAAGTGCAACGTGATACCGTACCTATTATCAGGGAGGTATCTGTGAGGTGTTAGTAAGATCCTTGATGAGAGCAACAATCAGAAATAACATACTGGTCAAGGTGAAACAGAAACCGATGAAGACAGTATTCGATAAAAGTCCAGAGGAACAATCCGAACACCCAGTAAGCAACGGTAGCTGGCGCGCTGCCGAGTCCAGAGGCGCTGACGTAGGTTCCGAATACAACGCAAGGCAGCCAAAGAGTTGGCACAACCCACCACGGCGTTTTGGTCAGAGGCTCCAGGAAATTGCCAAAAAGGGGCGCCGACTTGCCTCCTTTGTAATGGCGCGGGCGATGGACCTGATCCAAGTAAAACTCCTTGCTGAAGCCGCTTTCCCAGATTTGAAAGATGAGCGGACGGCCGAGGTCGAGGAACTTGTGTTTCTTGAAGTCCTGGTTATAGTCGGTCTCTTTGCTCAGATCCTCTTCACAGGACATGCCTGTGCGCGGGTGGGTGTAAACATTTTCGGCGGATCCCGACCCTGCCGTGCCGTTGATCGACCCGTTGGCATCCCCATTTACATGCGCAGAGCCATTTGTGACGACGGCCTTGGTGGGCACGACGAAGCCGACGAGAGAGTCGTCGAGGACTTCGTAAGCCGCCTCGGAGTGGGGATGAGAGGCGGGGTCTTTGAGTATGTCTTCAACGTCGCGTCCGGCATACTCAAGTATCAGATCGCTACCACCAGGATGGTCTTCAAGGAAGTCGGTGACATCGAAGACCTTGGTGCCGATTGTGACGTAGCAGGAAGCGGCGGAGCTATGCGATTCCACCTCGGCGCGGGTGAGAGTCGGCAGCGTCCTTGAAGGCATCGCGGCGAAGCCCGTAAGTGGCGACAGTCTCTCGCGACTCGATGTGTAAAGGGCAGATTTGAAGACGCGAAATGAAGCAGGTCGGTCGTTGCCGATGCGCAAGGGCAAGTCGCTGAGTCGTAGGTTGGAAACGATCGATGAGAGGGGTCTATTCCGACGAGAGGCGATGAACGAGTTCGTAGGAGCGGCACATGAGGGTGACAGGGAGAGTGGGATTGCGCAGTCGGGGTAACTTATTATCGCAGTTGGATATTTTTTCTCGCATGTTGGGGGGTAAATAGGAGAATGTCCAAATTGGGCAATGACTGACTGTGAGCGGACACTGTGGCGGAACGGAAACCAGAGGGACAAGGTGGGCCCACTGCACCGAGTAGCGTCACTCGACAATGTATCTTTGCCTTGTGACGCGCGCGTGGAGATACATGGCCAGGGGGCTCTAGTCGGACCACCGACCGTCCGGTCTCCCCATGATGGTGCGAGGATCCATTATTCAAGGCGCGACTTGTCATTGGAATTGAGTGCAAAAGGCATCAAGGCCGCGCACTGTGTCATACGGAAAAGGCCGACCGTTGCTTTGCCACTAGGATATCGCCGCCCCTCGGCCGGAGTTTCGTTCGCTGAGGAGTGCGACGCCACTGTTTCGCCCTTTTCCATTTTCTGCATTCGAGTCTAGTCTAATTACTTCGTAGTTTAACTCTGACGCTGGGCACAGGGCAGCATGCGCGCGGCAGCCGATTCGAACATCGATGGAAGCTTTTCTGTCGGTGCGCAGGGTGCGGGTACGAATAACGGAGCGGCCCTGACCTGTCGCGCAGCACGGTCTCGAGCGGGTGAAGATACCCTCGATTGCCATTTCGTAAAGAAGATTGTTACTGCCGTACTGGCAAGATTTGCTCTTTACATGCCATTGTTGAGCTTAATGTGGTAGGATTCATCGGTGCAGGCTCACCACGATAGTGTTCGCTTCTCGCGTCAGCCATTGCTGTACGTAGTTAACGCCTCATTAAAAGGAGAGTCTCCGCCTGCTTCGTATACGTGGGCTGTAGATATTTCGAGTTCGTTGCAGATCATGTACGAAGTAGCACGTGTATCGAAGAAGCCGATGCCTCCACCGACCACTACACTCTGGACTCCATTTGATCATGCGAGCGGCTACCATCTTGGGCATAATCGTCGCCCTCTACTCCTCGACGACACTCGGCGAGCCGAAAAAAACAATTAACATTAAGATCACATACTTTGACGTGAACCTCATCGAGCGTAAATTGGAGAGCCAGCGAATAAGAGCAAAAATACGTCTTATCTTGTCGACGCCGGATTTCGAGAACGTAACCTGCGAAGGTCAACATCTGTCCGCAGATGCTCTGAACAGGGGGATCGCCTGTCGCGATTCGCCGTATGGCGTCACCCTTCTGCCTCTTCGAAGGTCCACTGACCTCAAAGTGTATCGGTCGATATGCACGTGAGTAGAAACGAACTCGTCTCGGAGTCTTCCACTGACATTGCCGTCCAGTCAAACAATGCGACAAAACAAAAAACGCTTCTGCGCCTAGTAGGCGATGCCATACCCCATGAATTATTTATACCTCAAGTAAAGTTATGTACTGACTTGTTCAAGCGACGGCTTAATATGGGGAAACACGAAAGTCTCTTGCAATGAGCTCGAGTGCAAAATGACAGTACCGACATCAGTCACGCTGGGGAACGAGACGCGGGAAGGCGGGACTTGGAAGCATTTTTTGAATACGGCAGGATGGCTTATTCCCGATACTGAGGTCAAGCTGCATCAAGGGCCTTGTCCAGTGAACCAGTGTCCGCAGATTGATGGCTGGGTGAGAGATCAAATAAAACATTCAATGAAGGATCCTTTTGGGGGTCTGACTTGAAGATGGCACATGGCCACATTGTAAGGACATACTTGTATCATGAGACGGGTCAGTGAAGAAAAGGAATTATGAACACGAGTCCCTTTGTGATGGTCTCGTAGCTTATATTTTACAATCTTCGAATAATGGGGATTTGATTCTAAAGATTGAAGGACCAAGATGGCATTTCAGAGGCAGCCAACCCGCGAGATCGAGTGACTTGTCTCCATAGTCCCTCACAGCCCAACTTCATCCGTCGAGATACCACATCGTCAAGTACTGCACCCTGCTTATGCAAGCCAGCCGCTCGTTGCACGACATGATGGTCTTCTGCCACCCCGCCGCCTCTTGACGCAGTTCTGTCTCTTTGTCTCTTTGCCTCCGCTATGATTGCGTCGCTGCGCATATCGAGCATCATTTACGGGGTCGTCACTCGACCTTCTGTCCTGTGTTTCTCTTCTTCTTCTTTTTCCTTTCTGACCCTTTGACTTGATTCAGTAACATAACAGGTCATTTCCTCAATTCTTCCAACCCCGCGACACAGCTACGTCATGTCGTCACTCCCTCGGTTGCCGCGGGGCACCACTTGGTTGCTCTTCATTTGCGTCGCTCTCGTCCTGCTGCCAGGAAAGGCGAATGCTTTTGGCGCTGGAAATATTCCGTCAATCGCGCAGGTATAGATCCAATCACTAAATACCGCCAGAAAGCTGTCTTTCTGCTAACTGTCTTCTCCAGGTCGAAGGCCACAATTGGCGCCATGGAGGTGAGCTCCAATTGAAAACGAAGCTATCAACAAGACTCTAATTTCACCAGACATTGAGGACATGCTCGCCAGCCTTGCCTTCTTACACGGCAAGAAATGGAGCTCCATGCTCATCAAGAGAACCTACTTTGGTAACTGGTTGCGCGACTACTCTCAAGCCGTCGATGTAGGCAGCTTGAAGGGCGTCAACGCAGCCACCATTCGCATTCTAGTAAGAGTCCCAGCTCTGAAGCTCCTAGGACCAGTGCCTAACAAACGCGTAGGTCTGGGTTCTTTCCTTCATGTCATTCGGCTACGCCACCGATGAGTTTGAAGTCACCGAGGAGCGCCTCGGCTGCTACCGACCCGAGGAGCACATTGACAACCCCAAAGGCTACGCCGACGGCCTCGATGCCCGTACTTTCGATCCTCGCCTTCGAGGCCCTGTCTCGCCCGCCGAGATTGAAGTTGACTCTCGAACTGGCATGAAGAACTACATTGCCAATGAGACCGGGCAATGGGCCACGAGCGCTGGCTACCTCAGATTTAGCTTCGCCCGAAGCATCCACTTTGGACGTCTCTACACCAGCGGAGCGCATGGTAAAGGGAAAGACGAAACCCTCTGCGAAGCTCTTCGCTGTCTTGGTCAAGGTCTTCATTGCATGGAGGACTTTGGTGCCCACAGCAACTACTGCGAACTTGCCCTGCGCGAGCTCGGCTACCACAATGTGTTTCCTCACTGCGGCACCCAAGCTGAAATGAACATTCAGGGAAGAAGACTCTACCCGATTGTCACTGGCACATTCGGTGCTGTGGACTTCCTGCACTCTGTCATTGGCGAAGCCAACGACCACTTTACGCAGTCCGAGGTGGACGAGGTCGATATTGCGCTCAAGAACGCCGAGGGGGGTGTCGGCGGCGCTTCCAATTCACGGGGCCTTTTTGACGGCTCCGGATCTAGCGACTTCATCTCGCTCGTCTCAAAATTGCCCGACGTCGGCAATGGCTTCGCTGACCAGGCGAGAAGCCTAAAGGCAGCGTCCGAAGCGCAGGAGCGAGAGAACCAGTCTCGCAGCAGAGCCGGTGAGAACACTAATGTCGTTCCCGGCATGAGTCCCAACTTCGACCCCGTCAAGACCGCAGGACAGATCTATCCCATTCTGCAGTTCCGAGACAGGATTGTCAAGGCCATTAGCCGCGGCATTGCCAAAGTTCCTGGCCTCGAGAAGCTCATTGAGCACATCAGCGAGACCTTGACTGCGTTCGTACTTGGCCTTTTGGCGCCATTTATTCGACCCATCATCAACCAGGTGTCAAAGGTCCTCAAGGATGGCTCCTCTGGTGTCATCACTGCAAGCTCCAATTCGCAGCTGGAGCCCTGGGAGAACCCTCACTGCTCCGACCCGACTCACTCGATGCTTTCCAAGGATCACTTTACCAACATTCTCAACTCGTGTGCCGGCCGAGTCGCAACGACCATTCTTCAGTACACCGTACCGTAAGTTTCTTCTGGATGCCTCAATGAGTGCCGTACTAACGGATTAGGCGTATCCTCTTTGCTTGGGAAAATACCAATGTGCCCGTCGATGAGGTGGTCAACGACGTTCTCCGGGCGTTCCATCATCCCTCCCTTCGCAACGAGAGCATCGAGATTCAGAGAGACATGTTCTCGACCGTCCGGAAATGGGCAGACGAGCATCCCCGCCGCCATCAGCTCGACCAAATGCTCTCTTCTGACTCGGTCAGGAAAGGCAAGAATCACATCCTCAACCAGCAGGGCAGCAGAGACATTGGCGGTCAATCGCATGGCTGCCAGGGAGGTCACGGCAAAGTCGCCGGCTCGCTCTGGTCGCAGGTCCGCACCCGCGATCTCAACTCGATGGAAGGTCGAGATGGAGACGCATCGGCAAACTACATGTCAAACTCGCCCGCACCTCAGCGACCAGCTCAGCCCCAGTACGACTACGGGCAAAACCCTTCCTACCAGTCACAGGGAGGCGGTCTGCAGGCTGGACATCCAGGCGGGTACAGCGGTCCTTCGCCGCAGCCCGGCCACTACTACTCCGGCTACAACCAGCCGCCTCCTCCTCAACCACAGCCTAGCTACGGCGGGCCTCCACCACCAGGTGGTCAATGGGGGCATCAGGGACCGCAGCCGCCACATCAGGGGTATGGTGGTCCCGCATACGGAGCACCGCCCCCCGGAGGCCAGTATCCTCCGTATCAGCAGGGGCAGCCTCCTTCCTGGAATTCGTATCAGGGTCGGCCTCATGGGTACTAAGGAAAAGGATACGGGGGGGACAGATTTCTAGCGTTTTGATCTTGGACCGGGGGCGGGGAGGTTGTCTGATATGATTTGCGACGCGTGTATGAAGTAAATGCAAGATATTTAGAGTGGTCTGTCGTATCGAATGGAAGCTCAGCTGCTGCACAGCTCCACCTGTCAAGGTCTGGAACGTCTCCGTCAGCGACAGACGTTGAGCACGGCCACAGAACATATAGGATTTCAATCTTCAAGATGTCTGAGCCTTATTCCTCTTGGAATAAGGGGATATGTAATAGGTCGAGATCCGCCGGCTTTGGGTTCGTAACTCGCACTTGTGCGACACCAGACCACAGCCCCCATACCTGCTTCTCTGACTTTGCCGCTTACGGAGGGCCATCACGCTCAACTGAGTATCCTTCAGCCTGACGAAGCACAGATTTGAGGCTATTTGGATGATGTAGATGGTCGCTTGTGGCTTTTAAACGACAGAGTTGGGCACGGGCGGTCTCTGCCACCTCAACGGGACACATACTCACGGGAAGAAGGAGGACTATACGCGGACCTATTCAGGGAGATTACGCAAAGACTTTTTCAGGGCCCTACATACATGTATTGTCCGGAGGTTGTGAGACTGCCGTAAAGCCTTCAATACGTGTATGCAATCGGCATCGAGAAACCGGTCGATCCGCCAAAGCTCAACTGCGTCAACGTCTGTCGTTGGCGTAATCTATAACGTCGCACTCAACTTTTGGTATTTTACTACTTTGCACGATTCAGCAAAGATGTGAATTAGCTTCTTGCAAAGCTGCGCGTACGACGCTTCACTTTGCAAAAATATCCATAAAGTAGGTATAGTTTAAGTCGCAGGACCAAAGCACGAGCTACACCGTTCTCGGATCACACAGATGACAATAAGCACTCACTCGAACCCCGCTCATTCCCGGACCTTTCTGATCTCCTTGGAAATGAGCTGCCTTTTGACTAAACTGACCTTCAAAAAAAAAAAGTCGTAATGCTCAAACTTACGGCAGGGCAAAGAGCCTAGATGCTGTTTATTGTATACATGAGAAGCAGGCATGACTCCCACCTCGGAATTCATCGACGATCCCCGCTTCCATAGAATCTATACCCTCCCGGCAGACCCGGACAAAGGGCGCCATCTCCCCTTTCGGATCCAATACGCCGACTATGGATTTCGTGATCAAGAACATGCAGGCGCAGAGGAGGATGTTCTTCTCTTCTTCGGGCCCATGATGGCCTCGCGTCTTGCTCACATCACCGCGGACAAAGTCGCTAAACAGCATAGAGTCCGGGTGATTAACCCAGATAGGCCGGGTTTCGGGGGCACCGATGCCGTTGGTCTCGAGAATAGGATGAGCGTATGGGCTGGTGAGTAACGCACCATTGGACTTCACCCCCCTCCAGTCAGCCCCCTCGATGAAGCTGTTGGAGGAGCGTCTTCACGCAGCATGTACATACGTGTTTTTCAGTAAAAGAAAAAAAATAGTCGAGCTTACGAGAAGAAGATGCGATTCCAGCACTCCTTCAACACCTCGACATACCCCACGTCTCAATAGCTTGCCACAGCGGAGGCGCCGTCTACGCAGCCGATCTCCTCCTCCGCCATCCTCACATCCTCCGTCCGGAGAAGCCATATCTAGCCTTTGGAGCGCCCTGGATCCTGCCGGCTCACACAGACAGCACAGCCATGGCCGTCGTCCAAGCACTGCCCACCAGCCTCATCGCCCAGATGGACAAGATCGCCAGGCTCATCAACAACCACGTCGGCCCCATGGTCGGTGCTTCCGCCGGCGCAATGTCCAAACTCCTTCCCCCGCGGCCCCCCGATCCCCCAACGACCCTCGACGACGACACCCCGGACCGCGATCAAGTCGCCTTTGCGGACCGGGCGTGGCCAGAGGTGATGAACCGCGTCTACCTCGACGGCGTGCGCGGCATGTCTGCCGAGGCGGTCCTGCTCATGAACCGGCACGCGCCCCGCGGCAGATCCGGATGGAGCGGTTGGGGCGACTACGACGGCCTGGTGCCGATGCTGGCCGAGGCTCTGCGGGCGTCGGGGAGGAGACTGGCTGTCGAGACTTTTTTTGCGGAACGAGACGCCGTCATCGGTGATGGGGGGTCCAGGGGTCCGCGCTGGTTCGACGAGTGCTGGAGTGCGGAGGCCTTTCGTGACGTGCTGGATTACCAGAGCAGAGTCGTCAAGGGAGCAGATCATGACAGTATCTGGAACCTGAGATGGGGTGCCTTTCAGCAGATCTTGAGGCAGATCGGTGCGCCCAAGGACCATGGCCTCTCCTCTGGGGCCTCGCCTTGATCAGTCCCCTCGTGAAGCTCCAGATATTGGTGTTTCTAGTGCGTCTCACGAGCTCACTACACATTTGCGCACCGTTTGGGGTGTAAATGTCGATATTGGACGTCAATTCGTATCTGCAGGATATGTACGTAAAGGCCTTATATCTCCGTGGCATCTATTCCTTTCTCTCCAAGTATATAAACCGCCCTCAACATCGTTCGCTCATCGCTTCCCTCGTCTCGGGTCCAGCGCCTCAGCTCTGCGAGCGTCTCTAATTTCCTTTGTGCCGAGACTGCCCACGCCGCCCTCGGAACGGCGCTCCCAACCCCCGAGACGGACGACTTGGCAGGTCGCGTTATCGCCGTCGACCGAGACCTCTGTGGCGTACTCAACGACGCTGCGAGCGCCTTGCTCAGGTGTGCGGGCTTCTTTGACGACGTCAACAATCTCCTGGTCGCTCAGGGATCCCGAGATGCCGTCACTCATGAGAACGAGAAAGGAGTACTGAGCAGGTCCAAGCTCAGCGCGTGTAATCTCAGGCTCGGCTGAGACGCCGATGCGCTTGCTCCTGATGTCGCCAAAGGCGCGACTATTGGCAAGGCCTGCGATGCGCTCCTCGCCGAAGCTGTCGCCTGTCACCATGGACCCTGCCGGAGCATAGCGGCGCAAGCGCCGACTCTCCATGGGCGTGCTCGGATGATGGTCTGACGTCATGGGATGCGCGCGACCGGTGAGGGTGTCGCAAAGTAAAATGCGACTGTCACCCACATGTGCGACAATCATTGTCGACTGAGCAGCGGGATGCCAAAAAGGAACCGGTGTCGGTGTGGAAATGAGAGCCACTGACGCAGTCGAGCCTCCTTTGAATCGCGTCGTTCCTCCGATACCGTGCCCGGAAGGTGTCGCGTGAGGAGCGCCAAGAATCTCATCGTTGTTCAAGGGCATGTCGGAATCGTCAGGATCTGCCTTGCGCGCCTGCGCCGCCACAAAGTCCAGGTCAGCACGGAGGAAGGCGTACGTGAGGCTAGACTCAATGGTGGCTTTGCAATCTTCACCCTCTTGCTGTGAGTTGAAGTGTTCAGGGTAAAAGCGCCTGAAATAGCCTCCAATGGCATGCCCGTATTCCTTGACTAACTCCCTCTCCATTTGACATGCTCGTGTCTGATGTTGTGATTCGTCGGGAGCGGACGTGGCTTCTGAGGATCCGGATGCGCTGCCTGTTGATTGATGCTGCTGTTGAGTCTCATTCAATCCTGTCGAAAGGCCATGAGCATCTCGTCCGGGCTTCTTCTTGCGCAAGCTGCTTTGTAGTTGAAACTCGTCCGCGGCCTCCTCTATGTATCCGTGAAGCTCATCGCGCAAAAAGTGAGAACATTGATTCCCCCCATGACCATCAAAAACGGCAAAGTAGAAGATCTGAGGGTCACCGAGCGCACTATCGGCCGACGTGGGCTCTCCTGGCTTTTGCCGGACGCTCATGGGTGCGCGCCGAGCAAAGGCCGGGATATTGACAATGCCTGCTTGATCGGTATCTTCGTTGTATTGACGACTCCCTCGAGATGTGAAAGATCCGAAGTGATGTTTTGCTCGTCGTAGCGGTATTCGAACCACTGTCAAGTCTCGACCAGGCAAGTTGGG
The DNA here is from genome assembly GCA_000472125.2 of Hirsutella thompsonii MTCC6686. Taxonomy (NCBI): domain Eukaryota; kingdom Fungi; phylum Ascomycota; class Sordariomycetes; order Hypocreales; family Ophiocordycipitaceae; genus Hirsutella; species Hirsutella thompsonii. The sequence goes on from APKU01000093.1 coordinate 117,852, forward strand.
TATAGAAACGGCCGGCGCGGAGCCGGGATCTGGAGTGTGAGGGGTTGAGGCATCGCGGGGAAGCTTGTGGCCGGGACCGAGCGACGTGGATGAGTCGGGATGAAGAGACGACGAGGGGAGATGGGTGACGAAGTAGGTATGAAAGTCGCGTCGGACTACTCTTTGCGTCGAATGGTTCCTAGATGTTGACGCCGCTGCGACAACGGTCGACTGAGGGGGGATCAGGTTGCGCCGGCATGCGTTCGAGGGCACCTGTACGGCGCATGTATGCTTTCGGACCCGAACCCTGCCATTTGCGCTGAGTGTAGCTATCGATTGTGTTCGCGAAATTGTTCGAATCGCAGCATGTGAGCTAGGGCGTGAGCAGGTGTTTGGTAATGTTGGGGCTGGATGAGCTGAAAGGCGAGCTGCAGAGTTCCTTGTGCTCTGGAAAACGGATGCCATTGGAGCTGCGGTCGGACGTCGGGAGCTCGGCAGTCTGACGATGAAGCTTCAGCGTCCCTCGCGCAAGGGCAAGAAGACACGCGACAATTTCGCCGGGTCCATGGAGTAGGGGTTCGAAAACGGGCTGTTTTGTAGCCGACCGAGCCAAGGCAGCGTCGAGAGCGATTGAGGTGACGATGATGCTCGCGGAGAGCCGGGTTGCTTGCTTGACAAGTCAATGGCGCGGCGGAAAGTGCAGGAAATGACGAGGTAAGCCTTTCGTGGTCGATAATCGATGCGGGTAGAAGTGCCAGAATGCAGAAGCTAGTCGTGAAGCGTGGTTGCAGAGAATGAATATCCAGAGAGGCGGTTCAAAGAGTGATGTGAGACAACAGCCCATGCACACGCTGGGAACATTCAAACACTTGGTGCTTCTCCGAGTAGGTACAGTACAAAGTACCTCGGCTTGGTCGGATAGCGGCAAGAGACTGGTGCCTGGCGGCTTCGCAACTGGCAAGGCAAGTGCCAGTCCAGCGCAGGCGTGACAAAATAGTGCACTGTGCTAAATCGTCACCCAAAAGACGGTAATGTGCGATGCCAAGACCTTGAATACTTGGCCTTCCATACCTCATAGGCTCATACTCATAGGTTATTCTATTGCCTGTCATTCTACCAAGATCTCTCGCCAACCACAAGACAACCCAGTCAACGGATGTTGCCTCTTCATCCGATAACCCTGCCCTGCAAAGTTGGTCGAGCTACCAGGGTCGAGGTTTGCAGCCTGTCGCCACTTGACACTGACCGCTGACTTGTGACTGAGATCAAGCAGTGGCAATTCCATCCTTGATCCCTCTACCATTATGAGCCGGAGCATCCTTCAATAATCCTCATCGCCGACCACATTCACAAAAACATCCTTCATGCTTCGCTCAACTTCATCCGCATCGTCCGCCTCTCACTTTCGCTCACCAGCTTGGGCTGTCCATGTCTCCGGAGCCGCCCTCGTCCGACGACCCAGACACTCACAACAGCAAAAGCAGCAACTATAATAATAACAATGTCGTCGAGATTGACGAACGTGGAGACATCGTCCTCGACATCACCTTTGAGACGTCATCCGCTGTCCTCAAGAAGAGCCGAAAGCCTCCCGTCACAACGCCCGTTAGGCCCGTTCGTCATGCTCCGCCGCCAAGAGCGCCGAAGTCGTCGACGACAAAGGTGGCTTACCGAGTGAGCATCGCGGCTCTCAAGAAAAGGAGCCCATACTTTGATAAGCTCTTCTCCAACTCACAGTTTCATGAGGCTCGGATAGTTGCCGATGCTCACAAGGGTCTCGCGGCGAGAGGACTCAAGCCTGCCGAGGCCTGCTATCAAGATCTGCCTCATATCGCCATCACTGATGATGACGAGGCCACCCAGACTGCTGACAGGGAGCCGATTTTTGAGGACCTGCTTCGCATCCTTCATCAGAAACCGGTCAAGACACCCAAGATCGCCATTTCCTATGTTGCGGTATTGACCGTCATTGCCGATCGCTTCGACTGTGTACCTGCCGTCTCTCACGCCCTCAACGGCGATCACAAGCTCAAGTGGCCCATCACGAGCACGAGACCGCTCGTTGACGAGCGTGGGCGTACTACCGATGTCGAACAGGTCTTGCGGCAAAAGGTCCTAGTCGCATGGCTGTTTGCTCAGCCGTTGCGCCTTCAGCAGGCAACCCGTGAGCTCATCCTCCGCGGCTCAGCGCTCTGGGGGATATTCCACGAAGCCGAAGATGATGCGCAAACAGACCGGACAGCTTCCTGGTGGAACCTACCTGACGGCCTCGAAGGTGAGCTACACACATCTCTCTGCCTCTTCCCTTCTGGGCAAAAAATGTCTGACTGCGCTCAGCGGAACTCCAGTATAGGCGGGAGTGTATTCTCAACACTATTGCCTCCGTACAGCGCCACTTCCTCAGCTTGTACGCCTCTCGTGACAGGCAGTGCAAACTTGGCTACGATTCCAGCGCCGCTTGCGACTCCTTCCAGCTCGGGCAGCTCCTCAAGTTTCTCACCTCAAAGGGCCTCTTGTACCTCGTCGATTTTGGACCAGCCTCGCTAGACTCCGTGCCCGACTCCGCGCGGCTCGATCTCGAGGAGCTCCTCGCGACGCTCAAGCAGTGTCCCAACTATCAAATCGACAGGCACCACACCAACTGCGGTCCGCAAATCCGCGTCAAGCCCATCATGGACTTTATCCGCTCTATGCTGTCCGCAACGGCCATGAGCATATCGCAAGCCGACTGGAAGCGGCGCAGGGGGGACGTGACGTGGGTTGATAATCACCCGCCTGTCAAACAGAGTCGATTCGAGCACCAAGTCGATGATGGGTTTGCTTTCACTCGCGCAATCGCGAGCGATCAAAGGTTACAGCATGAAGGGGCGTTTCACGCAGATCGCATGGCCAGAGCTCTGTTTACAGCAAAGTCTTGGGACTGGACTCCCGAGACTTGACCATCCTTGGCGCCGCCTTTTGGAAAGGATCAAAGATGACAGGCCCTGACACTACCATCTGCTATGTGTATGTGTCACGGCGAATCACCTGACTCGGACCTTTCATCTCTTGATTTCACGAGACGTATCTGCCATGTAGAACATAGAGTTTGGAGAGCTTTTATGCTCTGTAGATCGCCAGTAGTCATCAGACGAACAGGCGATCGTCGACGCGGCACGCATTAAGTGCCCTGTACATGTTCATCTGAGAACTTGCTCGGGAAGATACGTCATCCAGGGAAATGAGCAATCCAAGTTTTGATGTCACAATTCAATCTGGCAAACAGGAATGTTAGAGGTACTGCTCTAGCGATATACTTCCGTGGTCCGACAGACATATTCAAACGATCGCAAATATGTGTCATCATGATATCAACCAAGACGCTTTATTATTTGAGACAACAAACATGATAATAGGTGCGAGCCGACCAAATAGTCACTTCACATAGTCGAACCCGTGCGATGGAGATTCACCTGAGCTTCACAAAGATTTCCTATGCTAATCGTAGCGCGGATATCGTTCAACCACTGGACCGTGTAGCCAAAAAAACGGGAGGGTAAACCGACTCGACGCACGGTGCTACACGCCGGACCACATGAACAAAGGGAAATGAAGTTCCTACGCGGCGTGGTAAACATGAATAAAAGCGCGCACCCAAGCGCCGCACCGCTTTCCACCGATTCTCCTGCCCATGCACTTTTTTGTTCATCCTTTTCCGTGTCCTCACTCAGTTTTTGTCGCTGCCGCAGAGGATCCATTGACTCCACCAGCCGCCGGCGTTGACGACTTTCCCTCTGCGGAGCCCGCTCCTCCGCCGGATCCGTTGGTGAGGACAGCCTTCTTGTCGTCTTCACCGCTGTCATCGTAGTCCTCATCCACATCCATCTTCCTAGCGGCCCGCTCAGGCTCTGCTGCCGCAGGCGGTGGCGGGGGGAGATTTGGCTGCTCGTTTGTCGGCCGCTCCTCCTTCATGGGAGGCCCTGTCTGTGCCTTCTCCTGCGTGACGCCCTGCATGGCTGAGCCAGACGCTTGCTGCATGGGTGGCAGTTGACTGGGTCCAACGGGTTGAGGATGGTGCGCGGCTTCTGAGGGGTGGTAGCCGTCATTTGGCGGACGCGAATCCTCCACCTTTCTCGGCTCCTCGACGCGACGTTGGTCGTCGAGGCGTCGGGACTCTGAAGAATTTCTGCGATAGACATCTCGCGGCGGCGTCGAAGGCCTTCGATGTCTCAGGTCCTCAAGCCGAGCTCGATTCTCCTCATTGGCCTGCTTCTTAGCTGTGGATTCTTCCTCCCATTCGCGCATGCGTTTCGGTCCAACTGAGGGCGGCCGGTCGTCCATTCGCGGAGCTGGGCCCTCTTGAGCAGACGGTCCTGAGACCGGCCCACTGTCCGCGACGGATTGAGGCGGCGGCTCAGGGTGATGAGCGTAAGCAGAAGGTGGTGCTTGGTGCTGAGGGTAGGCCGACTTGGGAGATGGCATTCGGTTATCATGAGCCATACGACCATCAGCCCGAGGACTGTTGTTGGATCGGTAGGGCGCCATGCCATTTGGAGGAGGGCCGCCGCCGTTAGCAGAGCTCGTGGGAGGCGCCGCAGCGGAAGGCGTGGCGCCTCCCCAATTCGGGTTGACAACTCGGCGGTCTCCGGGAGGGGGACCTTGCGAGGCAGGATGTGGTGGGGGTCCCTGGGCGTACTGATGTCCACCGGGGGCCGGCGACATGATCCGGCGAGATGGTCCTCCTCTACTGGCTTCGGCATAAGGTGGCTGCTGTCGGATCTGTGCTTCCTGTGGCGGACTAGGCTGGCGTTGCGGAGGAGGAGGAGGCCCACGGAATGGCTCTCGGCCTTCATAAGGGTTGGGCGGTTGCGGTGGCGGGTTGACTCCGGACAGACCACGAGCCCAATTCTCTCCGGCACCGGCAGGCGGCGGCGGAGGGCCGCCAGGAGGTTGCTGCTGTGCAGATCCTCCCCATTGAGGGCCGACCGGACCAGTAGGACCAGCGGCTTGATACGCCTGAGGATGAACATCCGCCGGCTGGGGTGCAGTCGGAGCTCCGTTGCTGCCTCCTGACCTCAAAAGCTGCAGACGAGCCTTGATGTGAGGGTTGGATGGATCGAGCTCAGCGGCCCGCGTGTAGGCGTCGAGAGCATCAGTGATCTGATTGTTACAGGATTCATACTACACACGATTAGCTGAAGCTCTTAAACTTAGTGAGGTTGGAACTTACCAATGTGCCTAGATCGTACCAGACTTCAGAAATGTACGGATTAAGCCGAATAGCACGCGAGTATGCGTCCAAGGCATCTCGGTACTGATTGATCTGGTAGTACAAAACGCCGATGGAACACCAAAAGGTTGGGTTTTTCCCATCCCGGTAGACTGCTTGCTGATAGGCCTCATACGCTTTGGGATACTTTTGCTGTGACATGTAGCACCGCCCGAGGAGATACCAACTTTGGGCATCAGTGTTGTCTGTTTTCGCGTTAGATGTGAAGATTTAACGTGGGGCATTCATTCGAGACTGACCTGCGCTGACGGACTTTTCCAAATACTGGATCGCCCTGTCTTGTGTCTCGTACGCGTTGTTCTGTTGGTGATAGAGCCATCCCAGTTGTTGAAGCACCTTGGCGTGGTTTGGAGAATGATCCAATACTCTCTGGTAGGCAGCTTTTGCATTATCGAACTGTGCTTTTCGTTAGTTACTCGAATTCAGAACGATGGCGGTCTGGACAAACATCTTTCTGCTGCTCATGGACATGTCCAATCTGGAACCAGATGTCTTCCTGTGTAAGTGGCCCCGGGGGGTTGTTGACGATGTACTTGAAGCACTGTTTGAGGCGTCAGTCAGTATTTCAATGAAACTGCTTGTCTATCCATCTTACCTCCAAACTCTGGATGTACTTAGTTTGCTGCTTGTATATTATGCCAAGTCGAAAATAAATCTCATTGGCCTTTTCAAAGTCAGGCTGGATGTGCATGACTTGAGAGAATGCCTCTTCAGCATAATCATGGCTGCCGTAGCGATCGTAGAGAATGCCGATGCCGTACCACAGCATGGGATCCTATCGAGGTCGGGTCAATATTGACTAAATAGCGGCGGTTCATGCCACATACCTTGGGATCCCTCAAGTTCACCAGCGCCTGCTGGTACGCATCGTACGCCTTTTGTAAACTCTCTGTCATTAAATAACAGTGACCTGCCGTATCGTTAGCGCCGGGCAAGTATGTGCTTCATGATTATGACGTACCGAGGTTTCCCCATGCTTCGCCATTGTTCTGCTCCAGTTGAACAATAGCGCGGAAGAACTCGAGAGCCTTCTCAAAAGCTTCACGTCCCTTGAGAAGCATGCCTATTGCGTTCATGGCCGACGTTGAATTGGGATTTGCCTGCAAAGCACGCTCGTAAGCGTGCATAGCTTCGTCGGGCACGCGCAGTAGTTCCGAGAAGCTCCCTAATCGTGATATTAGATTGGTATTACTGGATAATGGAGACAGCTTGGTGGCTAGCAACTCAACATACCTATCTGCAGCCAGACAGCCTCGTTCATGGCGGCAATCTGATGCGACGGAGCAAAGTGGCTGGCCTGGACATTCTGAGGAGGGGGTGCCACCTGTTGCTGATGCTGCTGCATCTGCATCATGGTGGGCGACGGATGATGGTTCGCCATTGTGAAGTCGATGGGAGGCCAAGGCGCTACGATGGAGCGGCTGGTCGGTGCTGGTGCCGATACGGCGAGCAGCTGCGAGAGGACCGCTTTCGATCCAAGAACCTGAAGCCGACGGCGACAAGACGAGCAGAAACAATGCTCGGGACAAGAAGGGACCGGATAGATGGGTGCTGAGGGCGCATCCGCCGAATCAATCCGTAACGGAAGCGCAAGCGCCGGGATCGAGACAAGGGGAAAGAACGGTCAGCAGGGGCGGGGGGAAGCGTAAAAGCAGCTGTCTTGAAGAGCAGCAGAGTCGAGAAACAAGAGGATGTGGGGGATGGGGAAGGTTGGGACAGTATGCGGGTTCAATAGGCGGGAGGGCAGTTTGGCCGGCAGCAGCTTTTGGAGTTGAGGCTGGCCTGGTCCGATGAAGCCGGCTGGGAGCTGGCGAAATTGAGGGTGAGGGAAGGAGAGAAATGGGCAATCGGGGCGAGGCCGTCTGGTGGAGGAAGGACCTGCGCTGCTGGCTGTCAAACTCCCCTTACCCATGAAAATGGGAGGGAACGGGCGGACTAGACCCACGCCGGCGTGTGGCACCCAAGCGAAGCGGGGCCACCCCATGCTGCCTGCATCTGCTTGAGCGCACGCTGTTGATTAGTGCGGTTGCACTGGCACCTCTCACCCTCACTCACCCCAGTGCTTCGTCCGTACCGCACTCCTCCCCCAGTCTTTTCTCCTTTGCCCGTCGCCGTGTTCCGTACAGATACAGAGGCAGGTACTACTTGGCGCACACTCGAGTACAATTAACCCCCCCCCCCCTCTTCCCCTACATCCCCCCTCCGCACTTTCGGCCAGCGCCTTTTTGGGTCCCGATTCCAGTCATGATGTAACTTGAAAAGCTGCCGACTGTTGCATATAATCAGGGTATGCTAATGTCTCCGGCTCCTATTTGAATAAATCAGCGACAGCAGCCGCACATTCCTGGGTGCACGTGTGCGGGCTCTATTCTTACACCTTGCACGCTTCCCCAGACACGGATGCGCGGACGAGGGTCCTCTGGTTCGTTGGTCGGACCCGGCCAGGTTCGACCAAAGGCGACCTGCTCACACAATAGACGGTCCATGACTTGCTTGCATTACGTACAGATCCAAGGCACGCGCGGCTTAGGGCCTGGTAACGTATGTACATGCAGTAGCTGCTGCCTTGCCCCGAGCGTGGTGCGCCTTGATGTTTTGCGGCGGAGGAGCGCTTATGGCCCCCTGGGGTTTTGTCAAGACTCAAGAGGTTATGGTGAGCGAAGAAAGCATTGACTGGTGATTTTACTCCTCGTTCCTCGGCGCCACTCGTCACGATGACAGATACTCGAGCGGCCGCGAGTTCCGACAGCCATGCACATGCCCGCGATGCGTCTGCTGCTTTTTTCCATGAGCACTGTGCACGGCATGTTTCCCTTGTCGTAATCGAAGGCATAATGTGCCAGTAGCGCCGGCCTCTTCAAGAATCAAAGACCATATCGGCTGCCGTTGCTACTGTACGTACAGTACTGTGCTGTGAGTGAGCATGTGTACTGTAAGTTCAGGTACCTAGGTATTCGATACGCTGAGGTAAGGTGCCCTACTGTACTGTATGTATGCTTGACCTTGTTTTTAAGGTTTGGAGCAGACGAATCGTGCTCCCTTTTGGCGAAAAGCCAAAACACTCAAGTTCTCAACCCGCCCATCCGTCAAGTGAGGTACCTAGGTACCTATTGCCAGACGCCTCTTGGGCTGCGCACCCAAAGTCTCACATCCATTCTTCTCCGTCATCCGCCTCGGGTTCCTAGGCCGCAGATCCAAACAGCTGCGAGGCGGCGAACCAACGAATTGGTCAAGCCCGATCGCACAGTGTTTTACAGTACCTTCTGGTTGGCTACAGTACACAAGACCACACGGCGTTTGCACAGTAAGTTAGTTATTGGCTAGCAGCCAAAGGCAACCTGCAACGACACTGCCGCACGCGGGACGGTCCTCCGATGATTGCACTGATTCATCTCGTGCAAGGCTGCCTATTCTGAGGAAGTTCCCAAGTCCTCTGCTAGTGGGCTGGCTTTGGACCTTTCAGAGAAGTCATCGCTCGTCTGGGCGGAGAAAAGTACGATGTTTGACGGTTCCCGTGATAGAACAGCATTGCATTTGACAGGCTGTCTTGATGGAATACCATCGCACACGTGAGCGACAAGGGACGTTTGGCGCCAGGGGCTTGCACGCGATTGCGACTCGATCTCTAGGGGGAGGGGCGTTGAGACGGGGAACTGGATTCGGTGGGTAAATGACCAAAAAAGGCCGTTAGCCGCCGTCTCCCGCCCGGTTGCGACATTGGCGCTGGCGGTGTCGAAGCCCTGCACTTTTGGCGTTTCAGTGCCCCCCCCCCTGATGGTTTCTCGCGGCTGCGAAGAGCTTATGCCGCCGCGTCAGCACAGACCGAAGGGTTCCCGTCTCAAATAAGCAACCGGTAATTAATGAGGTCCCAGCTTTCTCGCGCGCTATTGCCGTGCTCGAGTTGTCTGGCCAGCAAGCAAGGGAGAGTCAGTTCTCACGCCCAAAGAAAAAGGGTCTATGTCACTTGTGCGATTCATCCTGGCGCGAGTCTGCGTGCATTTTGTAGTGCTGTTGTCATCCTGCTACCTCGGATGCTGTACAGTATTGTCACTTGGGTCATTGTTTCGCGCGATGCCCGCTGCTCTGGTTCTTATTATAGTAGACAAACCGACGTTTATTTTGCACTTTGCGCGGGGCCGAGGCAGATGACTGTGAGCAGCTGTGGGGTTGAAGTTAGCCGTCTGGCTCCCTGCCGGCACCCAGCACCGTCTAATCCCATTACCTACACCAACGCGGCTAGGGTGAAGAAAAGCAACAAGGCCACATCGCTGGACTAGAAACGCCATGCCCTTGAAGGTCGATAGACATAGTTTTGTTTCGCTCTGAACTTTTTCCCAGCCTTTGAGGTTTCATGCACATTGGAGCAGGGGCTAGCAGTATTACAGCTTCGTCGACTAACTCGACTCTAGCTTGGTGTCTTGTGCGGCACTGCGAACGCAGGCGAGGCAAAGGACATATTTGTCCAAGTGGCCGAGGCTCCACATGGGAACACGTCGGAAATACTCTTACGTGACCTCGGCACTTCAGTCGCGAGTGACAGATGAATGCAGGGCCAGGCATTCAATCTGGCGTACAGATTATATCAGTTTGCCTGCAGTAGAGAGACGATGGGACATGGCGAAGGAGGGTGCGGCCCGAGGCGTTGCACCTATCACGTGCCATATCAGCCTACCCTGAAGAAAGTGCGTCTTTGCCGACATCCTGTTCGCGCCCCGGTTGAACCACGCTGGTAGACTAAGGTATTTGACTTTCTTGAAAATTAGAGTCTCTCCGCATGCTGTTTCTGTTTCCTCGGACTCCTCGGTCTGTGACGTCTGTGACGTCTGGAGCGCAGGCTCTCTTGTCAAGTACCTATATGAGCATCTTGTCGGCGGTTGAATGACCATACAGGTGCTTGCGGGTTTTGGGGGGCACAAGGGTGCACCGATGCCGCGCAGAGGATATAGGTAAAGGGTACCCTTTCCGTGGGTGGAAAGCTCAGGAATCTACGGTATCTGAGACATTCAGAGCCCCTAAGGTAGCACGAAAGCCGCCTAACACACAGCATCAGCGGCAGAAGTCGCCTTTACTGCACGCATCCACATTCACCTTGCTGCGTGTCGGGGTTCGCTAGCACCCACCTCCTCCGATGACTCTGCGCAAGCGCGGAGAATGGAAGAACGACGGCCAGCATTTCAACCCATTCGATCAACACGTCGTCATGCTCAGCAGTAGGCGGCATCAATCGCGAACTTAGCAGGTATACTGTACTGTAGGGCTTCGACAGCCAGCGAGGGATGACAAGGAGTTATCTTAAGTACAGTATCCTCGTGTTGCAAGCCCTAAGCCCATAAATCGAACGCCTCTCGACGCACATAACACCCCAGCTCGAGAATCGATCCAAGGCTTTGTGGCCCGTTTTCACCACGTGATCCAGCAATCAAGTACGCAGGAGGCGCTGATCATCCTTCGCTGCGTTTGGTACTCGATGTCGTCGGTCCAGTCAAAGATGGCCGTGTGACGGAACGATGTATTTGTACTTGACCGTGTAGCATGTACTCGCACTGTACTCTACTTACAGAAAATCGCAAAATACACACTGTGTAGTGTCTGCTCGCATGTTCCAAAAAGGGTCGACAACACAGTCCAGAATGATGACAGCGTCCTTGCCTCCAGTCTCCACGGAACGAATTTCTCCCCACCACCACCCCCTTGAGTGGTCCCTTGCAATCTTTGTAGAAGGTCAACGAGCCGACTCGGTTGGTCGCGCCACAGTCCACGGATCGGGCCCTGGCTTTCCCACCCCACCCAGCCTCCAGCCCCGACGTGGCTGCTGGGACGAGACCTGCAGGCCACCTCACGATGAAGCCCCCCCTCTCCCCACCCGTAGCGCAGCCCAGCAGCCCACCTGGACAGGCAGACAGGATCCAACTTGGAAGGCTGCCAGTCAGTCGTCACTTGCTGTAGGTTTCCCCCACCCCTCCCATCAATCCGTCCGACAACACCCACCCACCCACCTAGGTCTACCACCCACCCTCCTTTCTGCCCACCCTTCCACACCACCTTGCTTCATCACGGACAGAATAGAAGCTCACCGTGGCGCGTCAGGGCAGCAAAATGACAGAACCCGGATTACCTCGCACGTAACATTGGCAAGTCATCCTCCACACGCCATCACCGCCCCATACCGGGCCTTGCAATGCGAGCCGTGTATGCAACGCGCGTCGGCAAACCTGCGAGTCTCCAGTCTCGGAATGCCTACGAACCGTTTTCTCCATGATTGAACTCGACTGAGCACTGGTCAGTCCGTACCTCGTACGTATCCAGTATCCAGCCCCTCCCTCCGCCAATCCCTCTTCGGGTCGAGCCTTTAACCACACGCGGGCCCGATCGGTAACTAAATCCTCAATAGCGTACACTCGTTTCCGTCCCGGAACATCTCGCTTGCTCCCTTGTCCACTCCACGGCTGACCGGTCCCCGTGCATGGCCTTTGCTGCCACGCCAGGTTCATAAGTGGTTCCCACAGCTTCGTGGGAAGGGTGACATGGGGGCCCGTCTCTTTCCCGCCGTCTTTGGACCTTCACCTCCCGCATGCTTCCGCCACCGCTGACGGAGTCTGATTCTCCCTCGCTTCAGATGGCCGGTTCTTTTCCCTGGCGAAATTGACGGCCTTGCTTGGCCGCCGGCTCTCACCCGACCGGCAAAGAACTGTTTCACCACCTCATGGGCGAGTTCACCTCAGTGCATGCGGGCTTGCGTACCTGGACACATGGACGCCGCAGCACAGGCACCAGACCGCCTCCATGGCCCAGATTCCCCCGTCGAGGCGCCGTGCGCGTGTCCGTTGTTACCTTTGCGCATACAGACCTTGCTTTCCAGCGGCTTTGTGCGTGCAGACGAGCGTGTATCTATGCATGTAGGTGCAGCGTGCGACATGCGCGTCGGTAAGACACGGTCACCGTGCGGGCGGCTGCATTTCGCTGGCGGCCGATCATCTGCGCATCCGCATCCGCGCCCCTGCTGTGCTGTATCGGCAACCCTGCAAATACCTCTCTACACCAAATGTATCAGCAAGCGCCACCTCCCGGAAAGCGGAGGCGAGTAGAGAACAATCGCCATGGTGCATATGGCCACGGAGGCTTACGACTACAGCATGTCCAAGTGTTACCGAGTCTTTGTCGAGGTTCAGGCCCTGCCGATTTCCTCGCATGTTTTCACGATCTTGGCGTCATCGTGAGCCTTTGGCCCTGAGTCAATCTTCTTGTTGCGACTCCTCGTCCCGATCTCGGCTTGCCTGATCACACTTGGTCAAAGGTTGGAGAGGCCAGCCATGATGTTGTGGCGCCATGTCTTAGTCCTTCACCGAAACGCGGGACACATTCGTCCTGGCAGTGACTGGGCTGTGGAACTTCATCCACAAGATGGAGCCTCAGGCTGTCACATTTGTCCATCGTGCCATTTCTGGGTGATCTGACCTACCAGCTTTAACCGGCCTGTCGCCATCTCCACGAATTCACTCCAGACACATGCGTCGCGCGGAGAAGGCGCGGAGGTTAGCGACCTCGATATCAGATTGGGTTCCTTTTCCCTCAATTCGCCCTGGCTAGGCCTAGACCTATCAAAGGTACAGTACTGTAAGCATAGCGCACTTGCCATGACCCTTGCGTCTGCTCCGGGATCCGTGGCGAGCGGCCAATCGTCTCCAGCGGAGGACTTGACTGTGCCTTGGGAACACTGCTGCCTCCAAAGACTTTACTCAGCAAAGGTATCTTGATCGTGCATCGGGCAAGACGCCTGTTCCAACGTGCTAGACCGGGATCGTCTCGGCATGGACGAACCGGATCGGAGGTATTTTCGTTCGCAAGCATCGCGCAGGTGTTCGTGGATATGTCGGGCACCTAAGCTCAGACATGTTGTACTGGCGATCATCATGGCCCGAATCTCTCCCGTTCGAGCATGCTATTATCACCCTGCACTAAGGCTCTATACCGTGAACAAGGCCAGTCGGGTTTCGGCTTGCTCGAGCCTCAGGCCCCCCTATTATTCTACACCCGAGATCCGATTCATCTACTTCATACGCATATAACTCTCACGTCGAGACATCCTGTCTGCCGAGACCAGGCAACCGTGGGAAAAAGTCGTGTGCCGGCGGCGGCAGTCGGACATTGAGGCTCGCGTGCGTGCAACAGGCTGAGCAAGCCACCAATCCGGCCCCCGGACCGTAGAACAAGGGCAGCAAGAGTTGTCACCAAAGCACTTTACTCGGCGTGCGTGCATGAACGGCTCAAGTTCTTTTCTCTACTGCCCCATTGCGCCGGCAACCACCTACCCACCCCCATGCCGGGCCTCGCTCGATGCGCCTTACCTGTCCGGCGCGCCCGTGCCTAAATGCAGGTATGCTCGCTCGGGCAGGGTTGGCGAAGAACCCGTCATGTCAGTCGATTTGATGCACCTCGAGAGCACGGTAGGCTAGGTCGTCAGCTGTGAGAACTGCACGCTTTCATTGGTCACTGAACGTCTGGCTGGTCGTGACCCCATAAGACTGGCCCTATACACGGCGTGAGCGATATCCGACATTAGCACATCGGCACTGCTACTAGCATCTTCACACCGGGGCGAATTTTATAGCCGTTGTATATATTAGATGCGGCGCTGGGCATGCCGCTTCGTTGAGAGATCGGCTCCCGAGTGTCTCGGGACGCCGAGTCTGAGGAGATAGGATACTAGGTATATAAAGGAAAAACAACAAGAGCTCATCGTTCATTCCCTTTTCTTTACATAAAGCAAATTCGTCGTTCTCGCCGCCCCTCGCCCGACGCCGTGGCGAGGGTGATAGATGTAACCCCTTGGCCCTTTGAAAACCTGCCGCCACGAGGGTATCCTCTGTTTCGTACATGGGAGAGTAAAGGAAACAAGACATTGGAAAAAAAAGAAGACAAAGTGGTAGTCTGCTGCCCGGAGGCCAACGCCAATGACGCGCATGTCGAAACCCGCACAAAAATGCTCCGTCGTTCGTATTCCAGTTTCAAGTCTTGGTCGTCTCGTCGTCGTGGTCCGGTTCGAACTTTGTCTCGCCCAGCATAGCTTCGGGTTGAGAGGTCATTGCCGTCTGAGTGCTCGGCTGCGGCTGCGTCTGCACCGTTGGTCCTGTCGGCTGGACGGGGGCTTGCGGGGGAGCCCGCCCTGGGCCGCCGGCCGTTGCGGCGCTGAGCCTCTGGTCCAGCGCCTTGAGCGCAATGGCTCGCCTTCGCTCAGCCTCAGCGCGGGCACTGCCGGGCGTCGTCCTCTGCAGGAAGCGTTCCCCGCGAGCCGCCGTCACGTCGGCGTGGGAGAAAGGCGTGCAGATGCGCATCGAAACGAGCACGTCAAAGACCTGGTCGGAAAAGGCGGCCACGACGGGCTTGACGGGGTTGGGGAAGAACTCGGCAAAGGCAAAGGTCTCGCTGGCGTCGCCGCGTAGGGCGGCCGGCTGCGAGGTGTCGAGGTCCGGGAAGACGGACTTGTAGAATCGTAGGTACGTCCAGCTCGTGACGAAGCCGAAGACGGCGAGCCAGAATGCGGCTCTCGATAGCAGCGGCGTGAGGGACAGGACGGCGACGACGCCAATGTATAGCAGTGGGAACCGAGGAACCCGGAGAGAGACGATGCCCCGAAAGAGCGTGACCGTGTGCGCCGGCACGAGTTGGCTGAATGCGACGAGGAAGGACACCTGTATGGAGACGGTGCCGGAGATGACGGCAAGACTACAAAAAGGCGGAAAGGTTAGCACGCACATGCCGTCGCTGTTGGGGGAATGGAGAAGAAGGTTCGACGTACGTCCAGCTCTCGTCGCGCGTCAGAGTAAAGAGGATAAACATGACGCAAAAGGTCAGGAAGTTGGGAACGAGAGCGACGAGAACGAGGAACTTGGCCAGCTCGGCCGAGGACCAGGCCCTCTCGAGGTATCTGCCGCCATGGTACAAGGTGACGCCGGCAATGGCCAGGGTGAAGACATTACCCTCGACGAGCGTCGTCGTGAGCAGGGTCCACGGGTAGGCGAGGGACAACTGGGGCACAAAGGTCAGGTAGGGGATGAGGATGTCCGCATGGCCCGTCCATTGCCGGTAGCGGATGGCGGCGCTCAGGGCGGACTGGAAGACGAGGGCGATGAGCAGGGTCCGGGTGACCGGCGGGACGTTGATTCGCGGAGGCATGACGAAGCCCGGAAGGGGGGGGGGGGGCAAAGGATAGGGGGGAAATGACGTCGTGATCCCCTGGCCGACTTGCCTCGAACCCGAAGAGGCAGCGCGCATGGCCTCTGTTGCGAGACACACCACGGTAACATGAAGAGACATGGAAAAAAAAAGTTAACTCGTCGCCCTCTTTGCTATGCCTCCCCGAGCGCTGCGATATAGTGATTCCCCTGCCACTTCTGTCATCGTGGACCAAGGTTTTCTGTCCCTCTCTAACCTATCCTATCGCTCCAGCTGATCTGCGGACTTGCGCTGACGACTGAGCACGATCCGTTATGGAAAAGTGCAAAAAAAAAGGGGATCGGAATGCCGCCCTTGGGCCTTGTCCTATTATAGTCTGTGCCGTTGGCCGCACGACAACCCTGTGGTGGACTTGTGTTTGTCTCAGGACTACCCACGAGAGTCACAAGAACAAGAGCGGCTAATCTGCTCGGGAACCCTTTTCAGTCTAGAAGTGGGTTCTGAGAAGAAGGGCTCTTTCTCTTATCGCTCGTCTATTATTGTTACGTTTTGGAAAGAGCAGCAATCCGTTACTGGTTGCTCTTTGCACTGATTTGACTAGCAGACAGGTGCGCAACTCGCCAAAAAAGAAAAGCCCTCTAGAGTTTCTCTAGACTTTGCCTAGTAGTCGGCATGATCTGTTTCGAGATGCACACAAGCGACAAGTCAGTATCGCAAGGTTCCGAAATGAAGTGATATGTTACCCGGCCAAACAGAATAGGTAAGAGCAACGTTGAACGGCTGTTGCAGATCCATGCCGAGCAATGGCTTCTAGTGTTACCGCGCTATCACAACCCGCGAGCCCAAGACAGACCAGCCACATTCCTCGGCATGGCCTGCTCCCTCACCTTCTTTCCCCCCCTATCTCTCCCCTCTCACAAGCGCATTTTTGCTCGCATAGGGGACAGGAGCTGCCTCGCTGTCGAGAGGTTTCTGACCATGGCTCCCCAGGGTCGTCGGCCGGGCGAAACACACGCACTCACGCTCTCACACACACACACCCCCCTCGGCCCCTCCTCCGACTGCGAGCTCAGCGCAAGCTGGCATGCGCAACGCTTGCAAGGAGATTGGGATTTCCGAATTCCAGAAGCCAGCATCATGCAGGAAGCGGTGGGACATGGTGATGCGGCTAAACCGCTCTCAATGTAATCCCCTCCCCCTTGGCGAGACAACAGGCCGGTCGGTGAGTGAGGCTCTCTCGAGGAAACAAGAACAGTTTGAAAGCCAGTCTCAACGTATATAAGACCCGGGACCACGATCTTAACACCGTCGGGTCAAGCTACCACCGAACCTGATATTCCCTCCCCAAGCCATATTATACCCTCATCAAAAACCAATATAATCAGGACTACTCTTTTGGAGCCAAGTCGTCCTTTCTCTCTCTCTCTCTCTCTCTCTCTCTCTCTCTCTCTCTCTCTCGATCTTCCTACTTGGCAAAAAGAACACAAAAACAAAGACATCATGAAGTTCAACCCCGCACTCGCCGTGGCTGCGCTGGCCGGCACCGCGCTCGCCTTCCCGGCCGAGGGCCAAAAGGACACCAAGGCCGGCGCTCTGACGGTCGACCAGCTGACGCACATGTCGTCGCAGGAGCTCGTGAGCATCATCATGCAAATGAGCATGGACCGTGCCCAGGACAACACCAACGAGAACCACAAGCGACAAGAGGGCGACTCGCTGACGAAAAAGTCCAACGACCTCTTCGACAACCAGGACGTCGCCGCCAAGGGCGCCGGCGTGCTCAAGGCGCTCTTCGGCGCCGAGGGCGGCCGCCAGGCGCAGGGCGTCACGACGGACGCCGACGGCAACCCCAAGGTCGGCCGGCGCGACGTCGAGGCCGAGGAGGCCGACCAGCAGGAGGCCAAGAAGAAGGGCCTGGTGCCAAGCCTTCTCCAGGGCCTCCTGGGCGGCGGCGGCAAGAAGAAGTCCAAGAAGGCCAAGGACATGGCGTCCAAGTCGAGCTCGTCCATGATGCCCATGAGCTCCGACTCGTCGAGCATGTCGAAGCGCGCCAACGAGAGGGCCGCCGCGGCCAAGAGCAAGTTTCGCCGCGAGATTAGCACGGGACCTCGCCGCGGCTAGGAAACTTTTTTCTAGCTCTTTCATCTACGGACGACACCATATACATTTATCCTATTTCTGACGTGCGATGATTGCAGGGGGAGGGGGTGTTTGGTTTTGGAGAGATGGGGATGGGATGAAGCATGGGGGGAGACTGTCCGACTGGATATCAGCGGCGGGGAGAAAAAGCGGCCTCTTCCGAAATCACGAAGATGGGGCTCGACAGGAATCCTTGTTGCACCTCTTGTGTCTTTTTTTTTTTTGGCCGAACACCGGCAGACACAGCTCTTGCGTTTGATTGTTATAATGTGTACTGCTAGGAGAGCGGGCGACTGGCCGTGGGCTATTCTTGTTTTCCTGCCCCAATCGCTCCTCCGGCTTAATAGGTGGGGTGCCTGCAGTTGGGCAGGCTGGGGTTTCCTTCAGAAAGCGTCAGAAAGAGAGAGGGAGGAGAGTATTGGGGGGAAGAACATAGGCGAGGCTCCTCGCCCGAGGGTGCTGGGAGACAGTAGAGAGGGCTCGGGCATGTTATGAATGTACGATTTTCTATTGCCTCTTTTAGAGAGAGCCTTTTTCCAGCTTCACAATCGAAAAAGATCTTTTCTCAACAATACAATAGGCGTTATTGCTTCCTTTTTCACCCAGTCTTCACTTTGCAAATCTGCGGACTTGTGCATGGTGATTCGAGAGCTTTCCGAATACGTAGCTGGCTCCCGTTGACTGAGTTTCCCCCTTTCCCCAGGCTTTCGCCATGGTCGCTGAGGGGATGAAACTCTCAAGGAACGCAGGTCGCGCTGACGACCAAGACTTGAACCCGTATGAAGTGAGACACGAGCCGCTAAAGAGACTCAAGGAAGGCCTTCTAGGCCTTACAGCAGTCGGTTTATTCCCCTCCCATGTTGCCGCGCCGCTAGGCTAGGTTATTTGGTCAGTGGTGCGTACGTAGGTCAGGTCTGGTGTGAGACGAGACACGGTTTCACTGCCCAGCCCCAAGCCTACAGCCTTACACACGGCAACTTCCAATGGGGGAGAGAGGAGAAGAAGTAGAAGAAGAAGAGGAAGATGAGAGTCTTGTTCGGACAGACGACCGACACCGAATCAAAGAGATGCGGGGAGTGCATGAATAGTCAGGGTGAAGAGAAGGATGCCCGTTTCCGCATCAAGGGACACCGATCGATCAGCAATCTCATCGTGGTTTAGAGACTCGTGGTGAACATGGACATGCAACAGCGCAGAATTGTCGTCAATGTACCTTGAAGTCTGTACCCCCAGTAGACAGTAAGGTAAGGTAGGCCCATGACAGCCGCCAAGCAAGCATGGCAAACTTGCCAAAACGATCGGCACGTGGGCATGACATCACATCACCTCAAAGGCTCAAAGCCCAAGAAAACTGTCGCGCGCGCACACCTGCTTCCCTCCCCAGCTCTTTCCCATTCAACCCTGATCAGCCACCAAGTATTACCCTTTTCCCTCCTGTCGCCCCTTCAGCCTCAAAAACGTCACAACACACACACACACACACACACACACACGAAAAGGAAGAAGAAGCTCGCGCCACAGCCAAGGCACAGTGCCACAGAGTGCACCCACACTAGATCCCCGGGCTACATGCAGAATGACGTCCCCCCACCACCCTTCTCCTTTCTCGTCCCGCCTTCTCAAGCCACAGGGGTCCTTCTTTAGCTGCATCATCCATGAAATCTACCGGCATGCCTGAGGCTACATGCATTCTGTTGCTCCCTCATCCAAGCTCACCTACATTCGTACACACACTCACCCGATTGTGCATGGGGGGAGACGTGTTGATCGGTTGGTTGGTTCTCCCGCACTTACTATCCACTCGGTCTGCGTGACAGCTATGGCATCATAGCTTGTGGCTTGGCTCCCCTCCCATCCACGCGGGAAAAAAAACCAGCCCCTTGCTCATGACGGAAGCTCAAGACGCTTGCGCAACAAACCTGGTTCTGCCGTTTCAAGCCTGTTGTGGCGCGTAGATGGGCGATGCTTCCCTGTTTGTCAAGTCGTTAATTAACCTATCTATTCATCTGCATCCTTTGTGTACACCTTACGAATACAGGATCTATATAAACCTTACCTCACAAACCTCACATCTCCTCTCATCTCATCTTCATACCACTCAGAATCCTTTCAAACTTCACGCCCAAAACGAATACCAGCACATTAAATACCTTTCTACAACAGGAACCTCAGTCAACATGTTCTCCAGCCGAAGAACCCGCCAGCCTGTCGCAACCACCACAACCACCACCGCAGCCCCAGTCGCTGCACCTCGTCGCGGCCTCTTCTCCCGCCGCCGTCAGCCCGTTCACCATCACCAGCGCAAGCCTTCCATGAAGGACAAGCTTAGCGGTGCTTTGACCCGTCTCAGGGGAACCCTCACCGGACGGCCTGGAGTCAAGGTTCGATCATTGATCGCCATCCAACGCTGAATATCTGAACTAACTAGTCGAACAGGCCGCTGGCACACGCCGAATGCACGGTACCGATGGTCGGGGATCGCATCGACATGCTGTCTACTAGTTTGAATTATGCTCAAGGGCGACAACCGACTTGCAACGATGGTTGGATTGATGCAGTATGATGATGTGATGAAGCGTTGCACATTTCTCAAATGCTATTTACGAGGTCAAGGATGCTGAAGATATGCGAAGCGAAAGTTAAGAGTTCGGACCGCAGGCAGTGTAGATGAGGTCGAATCATGATACCCTCTTCGGTCTTTGCCCTTTATTAAATGAACTTGAAATAATCATTACAAAATATTGCTTTCTTTTGGCAATACCATCCTTTCACATCGTGTGTCGCTTCGGGTCGAGAATGAGTAATCTACTTGCTTAACATAACTCATCGTGTTCATCCACTTCTGGACACAGCGGTCGGATAGATGATACAGGACGTCGGCGTTGTCGAACGTTGAAGCTCCCATGCGATAGTGGAAGTACGCGGGTGCTGCATGCCGGCCGCGGGCTCAAATGTGATGGTGACTCTCGGTGGCGCAAACTTGATGCACGAGCCGTGATAAGTCGATTCTCGTCTTTGTGGTGCAGCTGCGGTCGAAAGCTGCTGTCACTCCTATCAAGGCGTTAGTAAGGCATCAACAGTTGACTTAGATAGCTGCAAGTACCGCTGAAGGGCCAACTCAAGTTCCTCCAAGTCTCTTTTGCTTGGAGAGGGATGTTTCTTGACCCTTTCGTCGCCCGCTATATGATCAATGCGGCTTTTCGACTTTGCCACCTGTGAGTCGAGATAGCCCGCCTCATCCGCAAGCCTCTTTGATCCGCTATGTTTGAGAGTAACCTGGCGTATCCGCGCCTTTCCCGCACCATCCTCGCCGAGTTTAAAGGCAATTTGGGCCAAGTTGACTTGAACGTCAGTTGATGCGGTTGCAGACCCGTCAGCAGAGTTGATCGCAGAGCCATGGTGAGACTGGACACGAGGCGTTGAGGATCCGATCGGCGCTATACTCAAGATTCTATCATCGAGATTCTGCTCGAATCCTGTCTCCGTCTCAAAGGGGCTTCTTGGGCTGCCATGAGACGTCTCTGATAATGTAAAGGACAATGAACCTTCATCATGTTCTCGCCTGTTGGCAGGAAAAATTGGCTCCTGAACGGCCCTAGGCGTCTGTTGAGTTTGATCTCCTGTCAATTAGTCAGAGTTGATCTAAGAACGCTTGGAGGTCGTAGTTGCTCAATGCAAGACCTCACTTTTAGGGATATTGCTACTAGGGTCAAGTAGGTTCTCGGTGCATCGAAGCGGTGCTTGACCCGAGGCATCTATCGCTTGGGGGAGATTTTCCAAGACCTTGATAGCAGCGCGTCTCTGGTGCGGATGCTTCTGAAGCTTGCTTCGGGTTCGATTGACTGGGGTTGTCGGCTTTGAGGAAAAGCGATCCCAGACATTCGTCACTTTACTGAGCATTCTAGAGGGGGCCCTTTGCGGCACCTTTGGCTCATCAGAAGCCTGCTGTCTTGGCGCAGTAGGCTTCAGTGCTTCAGTAGCAGCTAGCATCGCCATGATCTTCTCATTAATCTCCGGAGTTGTGGCCACAGCAACCTGCGACCCTGTCAAGCATCCCTTTTCCGTTGTGCGTTCATACGCATGCATGGTCCTTGGATCGCCTGTCGACTTGGCATTCGCTGCAATGCCATGGAAGAGGTCGGGCCTCTGACGACAGTCAAATGTTAGCCTATGCAATTTGGCTCTCTGACCCTCCATATCAGACATCGGTGACAGCTTTTCACGGCTGCCGCATGGCACACGAACACTGGCGCTTCTCGTCCACGGGGGATACGTGTCTAGGGCCAGAGGCCTGACTGCGTCGTGTGTCTCGCCTGTCACAGGTTCCTCATCGGTATTCACGAAAACGGGATGCATTTTGAAAGGGGAAGTCAAGGGCCCAAGGGCTTGTTCCGGGTGTTGAGAAGTCATATCAGGTCGGACCACTGGCTTCTTGGCATATGCTGGTGTCCTTGGCTCAGCCGATTGATATTTAGGATCAGGGCCTTCAGGCTTCACGTCAGAGTCGTCGAGAAGGGCGCTTGCCATTTGATCAATGCTATCGCGGCGTTGAGCATCATCATTGGGTATCGACGTCTTCAGTTTGATCGTCATGGTTGGCGGAGAGGCTTGCGATGCTGGCCACGATTAGTACACGGTATAGAAAGACCGGCGTTCACCCCAATTTACCCAGCATGCTGTCCCTTGAAGAACACATCGCAGGCCTTTGACGTCGGCGCGAGCCCCACGTCTTGAGGAGATTTCTTTTGTTTTGCACTGGCATTTTCGACGGTGTGTCCGATAAATCGATGAGCAAAGTCAAGAATTGTAACCGGGTATCAGGCGAGATCATACCCATCAACAGCAAAAGGTGGCAGATAAGCCAAGTGTAAGGGTTTCTTTGGGGCGGGCAGCGTCGGCCCGCGCAAATGAGTGTGTGATTCTGGGAGAATGCCAAACGCTGCAGCGAAGATGCTGAATGATGGCTGCGCGGGGCGAGTGTGCAGCTCAAGAACAACAAATAACGTTCTTATTCCGCTTTAAAGCTCTCGAGTTGGGCGAGGCCGAAGCGGAAAACGATTTGTGGTCGCATTCTTGACAGCTGCGAAGTTGCATGGGCAGCAAAAGACGATGAGGACGAGGGAGTTCGAGGCTTGAAGAGAAGTCAGAGGCAGACGCTGAAGAGATCCGAGATGAGCAGGAACCTCGTACTTTCCGCGACTAGGATAGCACGTGGCTTGCGGGCCTATCGTTGTCCCCTGGCCGTTGAGCCGGTTTCGGGGCTTGGGCTTGGGTGTGAGGAAGGAGCCTGGCTATTTACTGAACGCGGTAGCAGCTGCTCGATTCGCCTGCACTCCGCTACTTTGCCTAGGTAATTCAAGATGCTAATAGTAAAAGCGAGACGTGCCCCGTACATGGTTCCTGCGAGCAAGTATTGGGAAGGCCCTATGCTGAACATGTAGAAAGGAAATCACCTCATGTAGCTCTTAATCCTGAACGGAATCCTATCACTGTCAATGCAAGGATTGGTGATGATTCGGCTTGACGAACATTGTAGCGGCTCAAGTATGTGATGCTGTGCCTGGTCACATGTAGAAGAGTATCTTGGGGTCAATCTGAGCAAGTCAAGATCGCCGCTGCATTCCAGACGACCAACTGGAACCTGCCTCATTGGCTGTCGCTTGAACCAGAACCTGAGTCCGATCGGAAAGGAGAGCCGTAAGCGTCTGTTCCCTTTCAAGGCAATCCGCTTGCTTCACGAAACGCATCATGTTCCTGACCAGACGATGATGGTCGTATCACTAACTGGGAGATTCGAGACACTCGGCTATAAGCAGCCGAGTCGAGTCAACCAAGAAAGTTTAGAAGATGCTGCAACTCGAACCCTTTTTCATCAACTATCACGGATATTGTAGAAGGCGAACCATTGGTAAAGCTCCGATGGCGGTAAACAAAACAGCTGTTCAAGCTCTCGAATGGGAAGGAACTCGGAGGTCGTTCTGGAAGGTGCACGTGACGGCCCGAGCCAATGTGGCCCGCGAGCCAGAAGCTCACTCCGCCGAGTCGCATGGCGTACCGGGTACGTAACTATCGCTGCTTTTTTACATCATACCTTAGCGCGTCTTCATCCTTTTTTTCCGTTGTGTGTCAAGGGGGAAAAGGGTTGCAGAATCGGCTTCTTCTCAACAATCCCATGCAAAATCCTCGAGACCTGCGATTGCTCAGTCCGCAAATCGTCGCAACAGCCGACACTTTGTTCCTGTACCGGAAAGTCTTTTGCGCCACCGCGCAGTGAGGCGCGGGTGCCTCGCAACCGGAACCGTCGTTAAGTCCATCATCGGCCGATATCAGCGACCGAACCCCGAGAGCGCCGCACCTCTTCTGCCCACGCCGAACAGGAAGAGGAACTATCTCCTTCAAACCCCGAGCTCAGTGCCCTTCAGCATCGAGAATTCTATTGTGCGCGACGACAATCAGCATCATGTTCCGCACGTCCCCAGGACTGCGTGCTCTCCCCCTTGTGCGGGGAGCCGCGCAGTCCGCCGCAGCTCCCGCGCGGCGCAATGTCTGGTCTAGGCTGTTAAGCACCGACATCATGAACCAGACGGTCGCTGTCGTCAGACAGACAAATACTGTCCCGCAAGCTTCGACGCGACTCTTCCAAAGCTTGTCGCGACACGGGGCAAGACGGCCCCTGAACGAGGCGTTTGCGAAATCGTTTCGCAAGACACAACAAAGAGGATTCAAGTTCTCTCCGTGGAGGAGAAATACAGGTGGCAACGGCGAGAAGGCCGCGCAGAAGCTTTCCTTGACCGCAAGGCTGAAAAAGCTGTCAAAGGAGTACGGCTGGTCGGCGGTCGGAGTCTACCTCGCGCTCAGCGTACTAGACTTTCCCTTTTGCTTTCTTCTCGTGCGGATTGTTGGTACCGATACGATTGGTATGCGATCCTTGCCTGCACTTGCATGGCGATAACGTAGGCGCTGACACGGTATTGACAGGCAAGATCGAGCATGTCGTTGTCTCAAATGGGGCCAAGGTAATTCCTGAGCCGGTGAAGAGGAAGTGGCATGAGTACTGGCACGCCGTCAAGGGCGCAGAGACCGAGCAACTTGGAGACGCTCAGGTCAGCGACAAGGTTGAAATGGCCGGATGGGGGGTCAAAGAGGCTCAAGAAAAGAATGAGGAGGAAGCCAGTGAGTTACTGCTGCTGCTGTTTGGCTACCAAATTATTGGTCTGCCGAGGATGGCAGGACGTTCAACCACTAACGCAACTCACTAGGCTTGGCGACACAACTGGCGCTTGCGTACGCGATTCACAAGAGCTTCATCTTCATCCGGGTACCCCTTACTGCTGCGGTGACGCCCAAAGTCGTCAAGGTGCTCAGGTCCTGGGGCTGGAATATCGGCAAACGCGCATCTCGACGAAAGTGACCACCTGTAAGGTGTGATTCAAAGCCGTGCAGCAGGGTGGTTGGAGCAAAGGGAAAACAGTCCGGATCTCGGGAGAAACCGGGTCTGTCATGGGCCGAACGCGACTCATTCTTCGGATTTATTGTATGATACTGTACGTAAGGAGTACGGCACTTTTGAGCTGGCATTATAGACGGATAGATGGCCGAGGGTCGCTGAGGACGGCGCGGGTGGTTTCTACTCTACAAAAGGTCCTGTCTTGTAAGTTTGCGGGTGCAGCTTGGTTGCAATACATACATACGCATATGTATGCCCATATCACCAAGACGGGCCACGACGTTGACAATGGAGTGGGGAGGGTCATCTCGTTGCAACATAGCTGTACACGGAGAGGAAGGGAAAGAGAGAGCGAGAAAGAGCAAGATAATAAAAAAAGTCCCCTCAAGAAATCACGCGAACTTTGGGGGAAAAGGCCCAATATCCATCGCCAAGCATGCAGCTCCCGCGGATGACACCAAGAAGCTTTGTCCGGGGGGGCAATTTTGCAGGCAAAGGAACCCGGCCCGGTGTCCGCCGGTGAATCGGTAGCAAAAAAGAAATGAACACCCCGATCCAAAGCACCTGTTCGCCGGTGTCTTCTGCTTCTGCATGGTGTTGCTCCGGCCCAATAGGGTTGATGGGGGGGGGGGAGCGGGTTCCGAGTCATGGAGACGAGATACTATTAGTCACGGCTATCTCTCCCCCCTCCCAAGAAGGATCTCGGGGATGAAAGCGACGAAGTGACAATGGCACCAGAAACCAGGGGCGAAGGATCGCAAACCACGATTCTATCTACGTATCCTCACGAGAAATGAAAAGCACGGTAGGGGCGTGGGTGCACGAAATGGAAACCCGTCGGTTGAATTATCGTGCAAGGATTGTGTATCAGTTGAACATGACATTCTCAGTGGGCGCTCTCTCTCATCTTTTATCTTTTGGCACTCGTACGAGGACGAGGCAGCTACGAAGAGATAAGACCGACTCGTTTGGTAATGACCGTTTGCCAGGAAGCTGGTTCCCAGGAACTGGACAATCGGCGATCTGGCACTTGATCTCTTCCCAAAACCACGTATGTCCAGACAAATCTCCTCATGTTCACTCCCATTCTCCCGGTACACGGTTTTTTTTTGAGTCATGATACTTGCTCATGAGGATCCGAGTTTGACAAAACCTTACGATCAACTCGGTCGAGAGTCTGCACTGGTCAGCGGACTGTTCAGAAAAGGAAATACCAGCCGTGGACCCCCCCAAGACAACACATTCGTAGGCGGAACCACCAGAGCTTTCTCTCTTGCGAGAAACTCAGTCGTCCAGTTTCAGGTCTATACTCCTTCGGACGGGGCCGTCAGGGCTGAAGACTTGAACCCATCTTGCCAATAAACGTAGCAAGCGAGCGCTGACGCAAGCGAAGCCAACGAACTCGTCTCATGATATCGCGGATGGTGTGATGGTAATATCGGGGACAGAAGTTAGGCCGACAAACTTGTTTCGCTTCATTGCCAATCCAAATCCGAGCTTCACGGCTTGGGCTCTATTTACGTGTTGAGACTCGCCCATCTGTTTCCCGGTCGACTTGCACAAACCAGTAGTCCCATACCTCGAATCAGGAATATACAAGCACATATTACCACCAGACACCGCATAATACTTTACACGTTTAGGCGGCGAACGGACTTCACAGGGCGAGGTCGGATCAGTCATTTGCCAGTCGAGTTCCTGTTTCCCCGTCATACCATGGTTCGTGATGAAGGACGTCAACATCATGCCAGCAACGCCACCGAGCCATGCTCAGATTTTGGACTGGTATTCTCGGGCAAGACCGTTGATGGTACAGTTAGGCAACGTTGAGATTACAAGACCTAGAACGCTGAAGTTTAACGTTTACATACTATCATCTCCGTCGTATATCTCAACAAGCAGGTAGGTGAAAGATTCTCATCAGAACGCCGTGTTAGTCATGTTTCGTTACGTCTCATGGAAACTTGAAAGAGCCCGGAGGAGTTTGCACGGCGCTTCTCTACCCATGTAATCAGCCATGTTCCCAGTGGTTGTGGCACAGTCTCAGCTCCTGCCTTCGTACGTACTTTCTCACAAAGCAAGCCGCTCCGGGACGAAACACGCGGCTATTTGAGTGAGACAAGCAGCAGTATAGAATACGTTGCATAACCCCAGAATACAGATTGCGTGCAGTCATGCTGAGTTGAGAAGCGTCTAATGCTGACGGAACTAACCCTCGCAATGGCTACCCATCGCCTGAGGCTGTTACTCCGAGTCCAGAAACAGGCAGGCATCAACCAGCCCGCCTCTACAGGCTGGTAGCGGAAAGACAGGCATAAATCCAGTCCCAAAGACGGTAATCACCTCGAGAAAGTACCGTGATGAAGCCCGGAATATTACTCACTAGCAGTCTGTTCACCGTACGATGTCGAAGAAAAGCTCGGCTCTCAACTTATGAAGGCTTGCCGAGATACCTACGCCATACTGTATGCTTTTGTGGCTGTACATACGACAAAGTACTGCCAAAACAAGGCAGTGAAAAGACATTTCGGCGAGCTCTTTCACCAATGTGCTGCATACAAGCCGACACGTAATGAGCCGATCAACGATGGCGCTCTCCAGAATGCCGCACGGGTTTCGTCGGTAAGAAGCTGGCACGACTTGAACCTATCGCACAAAGTACCGTACTGTACAGTCCTCAACGATTTGTCGCCCTGATGAGCCTTGGAAACGAGAGAGTCATCTTCCGCGGACACGGATGCGATTGGCGTCGTCCGGACCCATGCATCTCGTTTGGCGGGGGCTATATGTGCAAGTCTCTTATATGTCAGGAGGGGGGGGGGGGGGCGAGCAAGCCGCGGGCGAGGGGGGGCCCCCCCCGGGGAGGGGGGGGGGGGGGGGCGGAAGGGACCCCGTAAAAAAGACAAGACCGCCAAGGTTGAGCGAACCGCGCGGTACTGCATCAAGGTTTTTTGGTGAGCAGGTATGCGGTAGAAACCAAGTCGACGGCCTCGACTGATTTCCTGTATGCCGCGCGGCAACGAATATCAGGGCCATTTGTACTGGTAGCGCACAGCACTTACAGTAGGCCTATGCGTGTCTTTCTTCGTGGTGTAAGTCGTAATTAGAGCAGCACAAGACGAGCGCATCGTGGAAATCCTCCGCCATCAATAAAGACCATGCCGAAGCTAGGACGCCGTGATAACGACACACTTCTACTTCTGCGAAAGGTCAACGTTTCAACCTTTCTTGGAATCTCGTACAAGGTTACCCAATCTGACACTGCGCCCTAGGGTTCATTGCATCATTCCGCGGGCACTTATAAACCTTTTTTCTTGCGCATACCGGACCGTATTCACAGTAATGTGCAGTACAGTGTTCACATAGTATCTGAGAAACGAATATGAATGTTGAAACTTGCATCGCACACCCCCCTCTCCGAGGAACCGAAAACAGGGAAATTGAATTGAATGGGTGCGTCATGAGCCCGCGTGTGCTCTGCGCCTTGGGAACGAGATCTGGGGGAAATGGGCCGAGGAGTTGCAACGCATACTTTCTGGTCGGAGGCTTCGGCGACAAGGGACCCCATTTCCCCCGTCCGAGGTGGGAAAATCGGGGGTGAAGACAAAATGTCCGCAAGGCTGGCTGCCCTTCGGGGTGGGCGCCCGGCTTTTGGGAGCACGTGCCTATTGTCCCCTATAGATAGTTAATTAGATCAATGCCTCCGATGCAGGACTTCACTTCGATGCTATACTGTACAGTATGTAACGTATGTACGATGTTGGTTTCCTGGATTGCCGTCAAGGAAGACAACGCCGCGCATGGTTAATGATAGCACGTTGCGCATTATGCATGTCTGCGAGCTAGGATATCGTCGTATGGCTTCACAGGGTAATCCCCATGGGCGAGACCGAGATCTAGAGCGCCCAGAACGGGAAATCCTGATTAGAAAAACCTCGCGCTAGAGTTCCCCCTGCCTGTTCAAAAGCCTATTTTCACCTTCACGGGCGTGTAAGATGAATCAGGCCCAGTACGCATACGTACAGTAGTTGAAAGAGTCTCTCCAGTAGCCGCAAGGTCCCCTGAAAACAGCTCGACGGTACTTGACCTCTATCAAGGGTCACGGTTACGATGGAGCAAAAAGGCGAGGCAGGGGTCGTATCGGCTTGGCAGAATGCGCTGCAACGATCATGGCTCGTAGGCAAAGCTTGCTCGCTGGGCCAGACAAGGTGAACTGCTGCGAACCACCACCAAGTCGCATCGAGACGGCGAAGGGGGCGTGTGTATCTCGGTTCTTGGGCGCAGTCATTCCAAGGGTGAATAGCCAGCTTCCGCGTACCCGGACGGCCACGCAGTCCACAGCACGCTGCCTGGCTGCCCCGAGCTGGCGTTGATCGACTCACGCCCGTCATGGCGATCTGAACTTCTGAAGCAGCTCATCATCTTCGAAAGAGTGGCCATTAGTTTCCCGCGAAGCAGGAAGAAGAGAATATCGACCGCGGCACATGATCTCCCTTGACGAATACACGTCGAGCCTCGAGCGCCCTTGAAAAGACCGCTCGCCAATCATCAACGTGTTCCCTGCATGGCAGATATGAAACAAGACTCGCAAAAGGAAGATAAAGTGCAGTGGCTGTCGATTGCGAGTTCCAGTGAAAGTGAGCCTCGCAACTCGTAAATGCATTTGCCGACAAACAAGGTTCGCGGCGTGCGAGCCGGGTGTCCCTGCTCAATCGATCCCTGTCGTCCATTGGCGGAGCTTCTCCAGAACCCAAATGGCACTCTTCACCGGAACTCACTATCCAAAGGTCCCTTTTGACGGAGCAAAAGTCGATCATACTGTACTGTGCTGTACGGACTTGGTGGAAGGCGCCGAAAGGTGTGTATAGATGATTCCCCGCAACCCTTGTTGTGACTTGTGTTCATCGGACGCCGCGGCAGATCTGACTGTGAGCGTTTGGATGCGCTACGAGGACCCGCGTCGCATGAGAGATTCTCACCCGCTTTCCACTTGGCGATAGAAGCATAGTTATTACCATGCAAAGGACCCAGTGCACATGTCATACCTACGTAAGGTCGTCAAAATTGAGGTCATACAGGGACACCGAGGTTGGGGCGAATTGAGCTTATGACGCCAGCGTGGATTCGCCAGCGGGCAACGTCTCGCGCCGACGAAGCCGCGAAGCAAGAGATCTGTAATCGCACCGCCGTCTTGCAACCGGAAGTTCCCCGCATTGTCGACTCGACGCATGTCGGGACTCGGGGGCTGTCGAGACTGCATGTCGTGAAGATGGTTGCATGCACCGCGGGGTGTAAGAACCCCTGGCAGGTTGCGAAACGTGGTGCAGTGGTCCATAAAGGGGAAAAAACAAAAAGGCCAAGCGACCTTCGTACCGTGAGCCATGCGTCTTACTGCCGACTGCCGCCCCCTGCATCGCGTGCGAAGAGCCATGTGCCGCGCTCTCGGCCCTTAGGCAGATGGTTTTACCCAGGAGCCTTACCGAGGAGGGTGACATTGATTCAAATTGGGTCTCTCGGTAGGACTGAGTTGCCGAGTGACAGATGGACGACGAAAAGCCCAGTGGAAACGCCCGGCCGCCGCTTATCGGAGGAGCAGGGCATTCGGGGACGAAGAGGAGGCATTTCCGACTGGGGGCCAGTCAATCAAGGTTCGACGGTTTGTCATGGTCCACGAATGCCTTGTTTACTTGGGCAGTCGAGGCCTCGCTCGACGAGAAACTTCTCGTGTCTCGCTGACCCTGCACCAGAGGATCTTCTGGGGCTATCCTCAAGACGGCCAGCGAGCGTTGACCAAAAGGAGCTTCATGGCCGCCGCTAGGTAAATGGCGCGTCCCGGTATAAGGTTTGCCAGCTTTGCCCGTGGCTTTCTATTAATAACGAGAGTAAGCTTTCCACATGGCAATAACAGCATTGGCCGAGGCGAGATTGCACCCTTGGTTTTCCATGCAAATGGCCAAACTCTACTTTCAATATTCGCCAGGCGTGGGATGCTGTCGGGCCGAGACGGTCGGAACAACGCGGTCGAGCGGAACTGAGGGAGGAAATGCGATCAGAAGGATGAGTAGACAAACGCGCCGCAACTTCGGGCTCTTGTTTAACAGCCCACGCGCTTCGTGCTTCGTTCATACGCTCGTCATCGCCCTGCAAATTGCGTAGCTCGTGGTTGCCTTGCGACTCTTCGCTCGCGTACTCCGGGCACCAGCTCAAGGGCGCGCCAGCATCGATGCATTTAGACTTTGTCGTGGTGCAGCAGGCTCCTTCAAGCGCTCAGCAGCCCTAGAGTTGTTTGGTCTCATCCCCCCGGCGGCCAGGAGCGCCGTGAGTGAACCTTGCTGCCGGCAGATGACCACCTCCGTCCGAGCATGCCTCAGAGAAACCGGTGCCGGCTCAGGTCCTTTTGTCGCAGACCACGCAAAACCCCACGTGGAAGGATACGTGATGGCGCGACAAGTCAACCACCCAAGTCTGGGAAAAGATGGCCCCTTCCGACTTGACAAGAGTGGCGGGAACCCCAAAGAGTGGGCGACAGCGTGGGGGACGGACCAATCACAGGATGCGATGGGCCGCCAACGGTTCGCGGACAAGGCCCGTCTTGATTGCAGGGATGCGAGCGAGCTGGTGGAACTCGGCTTTGGGTGGTGTCGTGCTGCAACTGGAGTCTCAACCCTGGCGAAAAGGGCGAAACGGGAATGGGCATCAGCGAAAGGGAGCATCGGTTGACGTAAAAGAATGGGAAACTGTCGAGATCCCGTCATCCTGTGCAACGCAGACGGGCGACAACCAAAGTACTGTTCTGCAAGTTATACCGTACGAAGTATCGTACTCTGCTGTACACTACGGTACGTCTCGAAGCATCAACTGGCCTCAATCTTGGCGTCAGTGGCGGTTAACATGACGGCCCCTTCAGAGATGACGTGCTGTCCAGGGGCAAATGCCACGGAGTCTACTCCGTCGTCTGTACTTCGCGCTGTCCTGATGCTGTAAGAAGACTGTGACAGCCCCCAAGCGTTTGCGCTTCCCAGTAACGTTCCAATGTCTCTTCTGGCTCAGCCGGTGTCTAGAGATGCACCGATTCGTGCAACAGGCCGGACGCGAGCCGAGCACCGAGGACAGTGTGGAGGAGCGTCAAACTCAAAGAGAGCCCAGGCCAATGGCGAAGAAACGAGGGCGCGCTGGAGCGACGACTGCATACGGCGGGCTGGTGGATGCGGTCGGCTCCGAATAACCAAGCACCGCACGTTCCATGATGGCAGTTTTGCTCTCATCACGGTGCTCGTCAGAGTTTTTCCCTTGGCTTCTCCTTCTTTCCACCCATGAGGTGTTGCGGCGGCAGTCGTTTCTAACCTGCTCTTTCCTTCAATTAAACGCTAAATGGGGGAGGAGCGTTCGTCGTCAGTGTCCACGCCTGTAATACAGTACGTCCCGCGACCCGCAGTCGCTCCGGTCTGCCGGCTTGACCTCACGGACACAGGCTGCCTGTGCTTCGGCTGTAGCATGTTGGTCTCGGTGCCTAGTTGATGAGACGGGCAAAAGTCGGTATTGAGTGATCCAGACGGAGATTGAATCGTCGATTGGCACGACATCGAATTTCCATTCGAGAGGTTGTGCCTCGAATGAGCCAAGTTCTGTACACTGTGCACAGTACGTAGGTACCTTCATTCATCAAAGTCTCCATCCGATACGTTTCCGTTACTAAGCCGCGATTGATGACTAACTCTTGGCTTTCTTCCCTTTCTCCGCCCTCTTTTCATCCCAAAGGACCCAGACGGGTGCGAATTTCTCCAACGTCTGCAACGCCCTCAGGCTTTCCAAGGTCAAGGTTTGTCCTGGCGTGGGGGTTGCCCCCGCTTCGTGTTTTTTTTTGTTCGCACGACCGGATCACCTCCCCAATACGGCAAAGCATGATTTGCGCTTCTCTTCACTTTAGCCTCGTGATGCGATTCGGCCGCGCCTGTGGCTCTCTGCGGGCAGTGGATACTAGATCACGACATGCTTTTTACCATGTCGTCGCATTCAACTGCTTCTAATCGTCCGATGCATGCGACGGGCAGCCCTCTTGGCCCAGCGTTGGGTGTCTGACGACGACAACCATCAAAGAATGACGATGATGACAGTTGACTTCTTCCAAACCCTGCTCTTCTAGATTTTCACTTTGCCCCGTCGATGACCGCCTCGTCCTATTATACTTTTCGCGACTCATGACAGGGCGGGACATGTTGGCCCGCTGCGCCCCGACATCATCATGCCCGCGTGTTGGGCGAGGCAAAAAAGTTACTTTCTCGGACTCGGTGGCAGAATGTTCAACTCTGAGGCTCTGGGCAATACGCAAAGGATCCCGATGATACGAATCGGGCAGTAACCTTGAGCCAAGCCTTCCCGGTGCGCGGAAAGCAGGTACGGTATCCGCACATGCGGAATTACACAGAGAGGTGGTTCCCAGGCTAAGCCACCTGCCACCCGTCAAATGCGAATGCTTCCTTTCCTTTGGCGCACAAGGGCGGCTATATTCGGAAGAGTAACTTACAGTGCAATACAGCTCCATCGTCTAGCGGACTGGTCAGCGTATCGGGTGTTCCCCTGCTTGCCTTGCAACGTCGGCGGATGTCCGACACTGGGGCCCCGGCCTGCCACCATGGTCGCAGCCTTGCTCTTCTCAGGGAGAGCCAATTTCTACAAAGTTCTTTTGCTCTTGTGAGACCAACATTAGGTTATCCCATCACCAGACGGCTTTGACTTGCCTATCGAGCAGTTCTCCGGCTGTTCCTTTTTTTACACTTCACGTGGGCCGGTGCTAATTGTCGATGGTGCCTCGGAACCTTGCGAAGGGCAGATCCTTTGATAGCGCCAGTTGACGGAAGGGAAGCCGTTCCGTAGTCCGTACGAGGCTACTCTTGCGGCGTCCAGACTCGGCATGTGGGCATGACGGGCAGAGAGCCGCCGCGTGACGCCACGCCGGACCCATGCTGGCGGACAGGAGTGGCTACGACTTGCGAATCGCAAGACAGCACCCGCAAACCTTAATCGCCCCGGCGCGTGTACCGTTTGCTGGTGCGCCCGCCTGCACGGCTGCTAGTGGTGGCACTGGTGGTGGTGGTGGTGATGGTCGTCGTTGGTCTACTCTGACGGACATGGTGGTGCGTGTGCTTGGTGCCAGCTTCCTGGGTCTTGTCCTCTTGCGACTGGCCTGACACGCTGCCACATCGCCTTTCGTGCCGTCGACGTCTTTTAGGATTCCGAGCTAGGCCAAGGTTTCCTCTCCCTCGGGGGTTTGGGTTTGCATAGTCCCGAGACCTTGCCGGCGCCAGTCAATCCCCCTTTGTATTGTGCCGCGAGCTGACGGGCTCAAGGTACCGTACGCGTCCCCTAAAGAAGAAATTGGTTCGTCTTCTAGCCAAAGGGCTGAGAGATGATGCACTTGCCCAAAAGTAATTCCGCGCACTGCAGCGTCGATGCTTGGCTCCGAGGGAAGGGGACCGGACGCTGCATGTCGTCGAGCCTGTGCACCTAGGAAGAGGATTCGTCGACCTTGTCCGCGGGCACGGTCGGAGCTACGTCCGTATACTTGATCTGATGGATGGACTCCAATCTAGACGTCGTGCTAATGCACGGGGAGAGATGAAGCCGAAGGAGCAAGACCTCTCTTCAAGGACATCTTGTGCGCGACTACTGACTACTAGGAGGAGAGGGGATCCTTGAGATGCAGTGCGGCTCTCAAGGGGCGCACTTACGTGTGCCCAGCTGTCTTTGAGTTTCTCATCATCTTCCTCTCCACTCTCCAAGGTTCCTCGCGTACGGGCCATGGCCCGACCAGGACATTTCAGACTTTTTGGGCTTTTGCGCCCATTTGCCGTCGTTGGACGCCCTTAGTCACGTTACCATGGGCAGTCAAAACCTAATAATCCCATACGGGAGAACGGGAATAGTAACTTAATGAAACGGGGCCAGGGGAGCACAGGAGAGCGAGGCCAGAAAATGAGGGCGCACCGAAGGGGGTCCACGCTGTTCCCCCAGGACAAAAGTATGTTTTTATGCCCCACGGTGCGGAACTGCGGATCAACTCATGATGTATTTCGTAAAGGAGTCAGACGTCAAGTTGCTCCGCGGACGAGCGGAATACTGCACCGCACTGTACCGGTGTCTTTGTAGGCCTACTTTACGTTGCACACACAATGAGTTTGCTGATCTTGTCGGAGTGCGCAGTGCGATAAAAACGGGACGGACCATTTCATCGTAATCAACCATGATCGGGGACTAAGATGAACCAGAAGTCTATTATTCCCTAGGTTCGACCGAGGAGCTCATGCGATAGGCCAGCGCTAGAAATCGAGACGTTGAAGCCCGCGACGCCAAACGATGACGGGTGGAGGATACCAGCGAGCTAGGCCACCAGGAGAAACGGATGCGAAAGAGAAAAAGGTAAAGAAGGAAGACCGGGGGGCGGGAGGAGAAGAGGGGTGTCCCGATAAAGAGACAGATTATTGATCAAGTAGACTTTGGCTGCAGCGAGGAGCCGAACAAGAGATGGATCGCTCAGGCAAGAGGGCAGGGGAGGAGGGGGAATCGAGTGGGGAAAGGACACGGGGTGTGAGAATAGTGGGCTTCAAAGGCAAAAAAGAGAAAGGGAATTAGAAGGGACAGAAGAGGAGGAGAAGGAAGGAGAAGAAAAGTATGAATGCGCTTGTTGCCTTTGTGAGCAACTGTAGCGATTCTGTGGGTGCCAGGGTCTGTGTTGCGGGTTTCCGCGCTGGGAGCTACGCCCTCCTTCCCCCAATTCTCTGTCTCTTTTAGTACTGTACTCTACTGTAAGTTGCTGTACAGTGCTGCCCCTCCCCTCCTTTTCAGGCCTGGAAACCAAGGCCAAGCTAAAGTACGAGAAACTCTGTCGAGATCGCCCGCGGCTTCACCATTTCGCCCTTCTTTTTCCCTCCCCTCTTGCCCGTGACAATAGACAACCTTGTTTTTTTGGGGGATTTTTGGCTCAGCCGGGCTTACGTCTGTGTCACACTCCCCGATGGGAGGGGGGGCGATGGACGGATTGCGCGAGCCCGCGACCATTACCATTACTATGAGCGTTGATTCCTTTCCGCCCTCCGAGGTTTATTCCTCGTTCAAAGTATAGAAAAGGCCAGCCTATCCTCCCTTCTCTCGAGTCTGTTTTTTTCCCATGACGGATCATCGCACACTATCTCATCTATTTCGACCATTATACGACAATCATTGCCGTACACATATACACACGCATACAGTACATACATCCCACCTCAGCTCACCACTTAACTTACTGTACAAATCGCCTTTCATCTCGTTCTATCGAGAGGGCTAGCTGCTGGCTGCATATCGCCTACATATATCCAAGTCGCATCCTCCGTTCGGATTGGACCTGGAACCTTTGGCGGAAACGGGCGCACAATCGAGACGAGTCCGTCCTACCCACGTGCATATTCAGCCTTTCCAATCAGATCTTTGCTCCTGTTACCGCCCGTTTCAACGATTACCGGTGCTGATTGCTTCGGATTCACCTCATCTTTTCCCTCTATTCTGCTCTGGTGCCCACCAATCAACCTTTTTTCCTTTGCACCCACCCACCACCATCCCCCCTCTGGTCACGGTCACCCCCTTCTTTCTTGTTTGTCGCCCATTCAAAACTGTCTCACGACGACAACACGATCCCGTCGGCCCGCGCTCTGGTCAACCTGTCCACCACCCCCCCGAGTTGATCAACCCGTCAAGACGTTGATCCCCAAGTCGCCCTATCACCCCCGCCTGCCTGCATACCACATTGCAGGACTCGTGCATACTGTTCATACAGTACATTGCTACCATTCGGACGGCACCCCCCCTTTCCCCCCTTCTGCTCCGGCCGGGGACATCCCATCAAACGCCCCCCTTGTCCGCTTGTGATCCATTTCTTATCCATTTTTTTTTACACACAAAAGATCCTGGCAGCTGGGTATCCAGACCAGAGAGACTTTTGCACTACTTGACCCCAGTTCCATAGCCAAACACACGCCCCCACGACAAACAGCTACCCCTTCCCGCCCGCAACCCTCTGCCCAGAGGTTGCCCAAAGACATATAATACTCCAACGACTCGCCGCCACCTCGATAATGTTGTCTGTCCATCCTCAAGATATCCAGCACTATCACCAGCAACGTCAGGCAGTCCCATCCTTCCCCGCTGCCCCTCAGTTCTCCCCTCCTCCTACTTCGCCCTATCTCTACGGTCTTCCTCAAACTCACAATATGCCTCACCGCGTCTCTCCTTCGCCCGTCCTGAGTCGGGCTTCTCTGGCTGTGGCTAGCCCTCCTCCCACCAAGACGCCTCAGGACGCCGCTGTTGCGCAGGCACTCGAGATTGCGCGAGAGAGCCCCGATGGTGCCGCGGACCCTACCGTCAGCAAGATCCTCGAGCATGCCCTGTCTCATACCCTGAGCAAGCTCAACGCCCAGCCCGACTCATACGTCATGACGAGGGACGAGTTTGCCGTCTTCAACTTCTTCCAGCACCGATTCGTCGGCGACGAGACGGCCATTGCCGCCCGCAAGCGATACTGGGACAATGCGTACGCATAAGCGTTGCCTCGGACGACTGAAGTGGCAACCGCCTTGAGAACAACAACAAGGGCGGTGTGTCCCAACCACAAGCAATCCCCATTCGAG
Organism: Hirsutella thompsonii MTCC6686; assembly: GCA_000472125.2. NCBI lineage: Eukaryota > Fungi > Ascomycota > Sordariomycetes > Hypocreales > Ophiocordycipitaceae > Hirsutella > Hirsutella thompsonii. The sequence goes on from APKU01000093.1 coordinate 155,518, forward strand.
TCCAGAAAAGAGACTCAATCATGCGCGAGATGCACGAGATGCGTCAACCAACGCAGAGCATCAAAGGCGCTTCAGTCACTGCGTGTTGGCAGCCCGGCCGAAATTTGGCACGTCTCTCGACTGTGCATTTTCCATCGCTCCAGCAAGGATAACCCCGGCAGCAGAGCAAAGAAGCTCGCCGGCGGTGGAGGCCGTGGCCCGCGCTTTATCAGGGTCCAGAGCAGGCCAAGCGAAGACACCGAGGCCAAGAAGATTGTCGTCGGCTTCGATGGGGTGTATCTCGATCTCGTTGGCCCTTTGAGCGTCGCGGCCGCCAGGCACACCTGCTCGCGGCGGGCCTCGGCGAGCAAGCACCTGTCCCGGCAGGGGCCAGGAGCAAAGCGCCGGCAGTTGGCGAAACATTGTTTTGCGAAGCGTCGTAGCATGATGTCTGTGCTTCGATGGCTAGACTGCGGCCCAGATTAATAGGGAGGGGTCGTTGGCGGGGTTTGTTGGCTCGTTGAAAAGGCAAGCCCGCTGTCAACGACATGTGGAAGAGTACGGGCCACGACGAGCAGCAAAAGTGTCTGCAGCTCCTCGACTATTTAAAGCCCCTCGACATACTTTGCCCAGTTCTCGAAGAAGCCATGGAAACAACATGCTTTTATGCACCATGGACTGGATCAAACTCAGATTCGACAACACGACGCCTCCGCCTGTGCCTGTGTGCTTGATGCCTCGACAGATCAAGGTTTTCACTGCAGCATATGGCATATTCGCTAGCATATTGAAGCGCAGGAGCGCCACGTGGCGCCTATTGTGCATATAATTTGGATGAGTTGATGAAAACCCTTGGGGGAGAGAAGAAGCTTTGGGAAGATCCATTTTCTAGATGACGCCTACATCATCATGTATGGATGCATTTTCGGATATGTAACTTACTGGCTTCGGTTTAATATCGTGTGTGGTTTTTTCTTCCTTCTCAATTATAAATGATACCACGAATAGCATCTTTTCATCATAATCCACTCGTCAGAAGACAACCTCATTTTCTTTCGCATCTCGGATATTGTGCCGTCCCATGGATTTTGACCTGCCTGATTGAGTAAATGCAACAGCAAACCATCTGTGTATGCCATCGACATGTGTTCTACTGTAGTTCCCCGCTTTGGATGACGGACCTACTGCAACACTGGCCGGCAGCATGTGCCGCCTGCCTGCAGCTCCAAAAATGTCGTTTCTAGGTATTCGCGCGTATTAGTGTGCGTCTTTTGAGCAAGCGCACCTCCACAACCACCAGCACCGCCTCTAAAGTGGCTGCTTCGCCCGCATCGCATAGGGAACCCCTCAAAAAAATGTGTATAGAAAAAAGTGCAAAACTACCTACCAAGCCCAATGTTTCTCGCTTGATTGAATTCTCTTGTTTTTTTTTTTTCTGGATTCAGACTTGCAATGATGTCATGTTCCCCATCGGCAAGCGTCCCGGCCACAGCTGGCCTCGTCGGACAAGGGCTAAATTGACCACACTAAGTTGCTGCACTTTACAGTACAGTGCAGTGAAGCTCCCTTGAAGCTGGTCTTGCATTCCTCTCCGCGGCTAGATGCAGCAGCGAAACCCCCCCTCGCCCTTGCCCGCCCTTTTCTTTTTCTTTTGTCCTTGTTCTTCTTCAGCGTCTCCCGATTTGTTCCTGACGATCAGGTCTCGGAGGACGGGTTGAAGGGCTATGGTGTGTGTTATTGTTGCTCGTGCTCTCAAGCATCAGCCTCAGAGGCATCAAACACATGCGTCCCTTTCAAGACCGTTCCCAAAGGATACATGGAGTGGTGCCGAGGAAATGCATGTTTGAGAGGGACAAAGCATCACCCCGAAATCAAGAATTAGACACCTCTCTCGATTGCCACAGCAAAATGTACATGCAAAATGCTCAAAAAGCGGTCTTGTCTTCTTTGCATTGCCAAAATGGCTAGCGAGAATATTCCCCCATCCTACTGCGATCTCCCCCATCCATCTTGGGCCTACTACCTACTTAACCGTATGTATGGAGGAGGTCTTACCATTCGGATTCAATTCAAGCTTTCATCGTGCTAATCGAATCTACTGCGTGGCGCGTCCAGCCATCTCCCTCCAGTCACGCGTGGGCCATGTACGGCGCATATTGAATCTTTTCCACTAGCCCTTCCTGCCTCGCTCGCAAAATAATTGTTGGGGCTCAGTCACCCGGGTTATCTTGCGTCTCCCCGACTTCTTTTTCTCTCTCTATTCTCTTTTCCTTTTTGTGCTCTCTTGGTGCTCAGTGACATTCTTATCCTCCCCCTCCCAAAAAAGAAGGGCTGCATCTTTCTCAGGCGCTCTCTCCCTCTCCCCTCCCCTTCCCCTCACTCTAACCCCCCCCCCCCCCTTCTCTTACATACTTGCATCTGCATCCCTCTTCAGGTTCACCAATCCTCCTCATCCCTTCTCCTTCTTCAGCATCTCATATTTCTTTTCTTGGCTAGTATACCGGGCCTTGATGCGTCACCGTGCGCTTGGAACTAGTATTGCCAGTCGTCGTCGTCGAGTATGGCGCCCTCAATTTTGAAGGCAGCTCTCTTACTCGCGGCCACGGCCACGGCCCTGGTCACGGGTCCGGCAAGGATGCGTGAGATGGTGAGGAGGGCCGAGGATGATGCCAAATGGTTTCCCCCTCACGGTCCCCTCCGCTGCTTCGAGGTCACGACGCCCGTCTTCGGCCCGGAAGGACTCCTCGTCGATAATGAGCTGATCGGCCCGAGAGATCACCGCTTCACTTCTTGTCAAAGGCAGCTTATGCAGCATACTTTTGGAAATAGTTATGGTCATCCTTTTGTTGGTAGGTAATCTCAGCCTTTGTTACTTCACTGCCTCTTGCCCAAGACGTCCGGACGATCGCTGACCATCTCACTTGCAGCACAATATGAGCCTCCCCTTGGTTGTGACTTCAACAGGGTCATTCTCAATCTCACAGTTACTTCAGAGGGCCGTCAGTATGACCGACTGGCTACATTCTGGCTAGGCGATATAGAAGTCTGGCGTACGTCGACGGCGGAGCCCAACGCCCGGCCTGGCATCATCTGGACGACGTGGAAGGATGTAACGCACCTGCTGGCCGCCTGGAAACAGCCTCAGACCCTCATCTTCGATCTCGGCAACCTCGTCAATGACCAGTTCACGGGCTCCTTCAACGCTACCCTGACGGCCACCTTCTTCAAGGATTTAAATTTTCCAGGACCGGCTGGAAAGCCCGCTGACATTGTCCTGCCCATCTCGGCCGGAAAGAGTGGCAATGGCCAGAGCAGCACGTGGAGCCTCCCGGACGAGGAAGCAGTAGCCTTGGTCGAGCTTCCGCGCAACGTCCGCCGCGCCTCCATACTCGTCTCCGCCAATGGACAGGGTGACGAGGAGTTTTGGTGGAGCAATGTCCCGGATGAGGCCGTATACGCCTTTGACAACGTGAAGCTCCCCGGTCTGAGCAGCTTTCGCGAAGTCCGCGTCCGTATCGATGGCTTCCTCGTTGGCTACGCCTGGCCCTTCCCGGTCGTCTTCACCGGCGGCATCTCGCCACCGCTGCATCGTCCGCTTGTGGGTATCAACGCGTTTGACCTTCCGGAGCACGAGATCGACGTCACACCGTGGCTTGGACTCTTGTGCGACCAGAAGCCGCACAATATCAGTTTCGAGGTCATTGCCGGCGGCGGCGTCAAACCCGCTCGATACTGGGTGCTTTCGGCAAAGATGTTTGTCTGGCTCAGCAAGACACAATTGGCAACCACTGGCGAGGGTCCTACTGTCAATTTACCCTACGACGAGGATTTCTACACGCCCGCGGTAGAATCCATGCCCGATCACGTCATCACTTACAAGCAGCGAGCCTATCGCGAGATTGTCACCAAGACAAACGTCCGAATAGACGACGTGACGTACCCCGTTGAGACGAAACAGAGCTTCAACATGACAAATGACGGATACCTCAAGGACGGCGGTCAATACCAGCGAGTCGATGCAAACTACGTCGGCTTCGACTATTACCACTTCGACAACGCAATCGATTTCGCGAAGCGCTACAGTTACCCCATTGCCACACGCTTCCAGTCGTCGTTTGATGGCGAGCAGTCACTCGATGCTAACCTCACGCAGGGTCAGGAACTGATCATCAAGGGCCAGGCCATCATTCCCACAGGCTTCGAAGGCTTCTGGGGGAAAATGGATCAGCCGCGAAGCGGCGTTGAGATTCGCAACACGCGGTCAGGTCGCGCTGTCTTTTATCAACAGGACGACGGCAGGGCTGGCGGCTTCGGTAATATTCGCCAGTCTTACACCTTCGGTGGGCGCGGCTGGGGAGGATCCGACTCCCCCAACTTTCACGAGAACCCGGTCCTATTCAGGCGCGGAGTCGTTGTCGAAAACGGGACCGTCACTCAAGACGAAATCCATCTCTTCAAGCGGCGCTGGGGTCAAGTGCCGACGCGTACCGCATACGCCTCCAGCGTCAGGGAGGACGATGTTCACCACGCGTATGCGCCCATCATGGCCGAGGGATCTCACGGCGGATCGAGCCTCTTCGCGGCTAGGTTCCTCTCCGTCGATCCTGTCAGGAATGCCTTGATAGACAAGCCCTTTGAAAAGAAGAAGGTCAAGGAGCCCACGGCCGAGGGGCAGGCCTCTGCAAACGGCACCCAGCTGCAACCGGGCAGTCAGCTGACCAAACCAGAAATCGCATCGCACCTTGACCTGGACGGTGACGCCAAGAAAGCAGAGGATCAGAACAAGGAGAAGATTTGGCCCCAGGTACACGGAAATGAGCCTCTGCAAGGGTTCAAGGCCGTGACCGCGGACGAGTTCACCAACATTGACGCGCCCCAGGAGCCGGTGAAGGCCAATGTTAGCGACAGCCAAGTCATGGAAGATGTTTACAAGGACGATCCGTGGATGAAGGAAGACGACGAGTTTGAGGGCATCTTTGACGACGGCGCGTCGGGAAAGCCCAAACCTGAGGCTAAGACTCCATCTCCACCCGCGCCGCCGCCCAAAAAGGAGCAGAACTCGCATGACGAGGAGTTTGAGGATCTCTTTGATGACCGCCGGCCAACACCAGTCGAGCCTGCTGTCGAAGCTACAACGCAAGTCAACCAGCCGGCTAGCAAGGAGACGCAAAAAGACGAATTTGAGGGTCTATTTGATGACACCTCGTTAACGAAAGCCAACTTGGCCAAGCCTACCGTCAAGGCTACGATCAAGGCCGAGGAGGAGGCGCTTAAAGAGGAGCAGGAGCCCCACGTTGATGAGTTTGATGGTCTCTTTGATGATCACTCGACCACAAAGGTCAAGCCCACTGCGAAGACACAAGCCGAGCAGCCGCTTCGAAGGGAGCAGGAGTCGCAAAAGGACGAGTTTGAGGGTCTCTTTGACGACCCCTCGCCAGAAAAGTCCAAGCCACGGAGGAAGAGTGCAGCTCAAGCCAAGAAGCAGCTTGATACAAAGCAGCAGTCAGATGGCGACGAATTCGAGGGTCTCTTTGATGATACATCGTCAAGGAAGTCCAAGGCACAGGAGTCGGCTCTGACCAAGCGTCTAGTAGTGTCAGAGGTCGAGAAGGGAGCTTCAGCAGATGAGGATGCGGGCCTCGATGGTGATGACAAGGTCAGTGACCACGACCTGATGAAGCGCCCAATCGTTGCGGCGGACTTGTTGGATGACTTTGATAGCGAAATGCCGGAAAGCCGACTCCAGCACGTCATGAACTCGTTTAGGCAGAGCTTTCATGATGCTGCCATGAATCCTGAATACGAGGGAGACGATGCCGACGGCCACGGGACGCCCGCGAACAGCGACACTCATGAAGAACACAACGCCGACAAGGCGACGTCTGGAGGCGAGACGGCATCGAAAAACACGGACGCCAGCACGCGCAAAGGGGTATGGAGCGACACCAAGATTGACAACATGGTGGATGCCATTGAAGAGCTCAAGGTCGACAAGAGCGATGGACCGATCCGACCAGGTCGCTGGTTCCGCATCAAGCCGATCAATTTCGAGAAGCTCATGCAGTACTACTACCCCAAGCCCAAGAACGCGCCGAGGCCCAAGAACCCGCTCGCGTCCGAGAACCTTCGCAAGCCTAAAAAGGTGGGCTGGTGGAAAGAAATCAAGGATACCGCATACAAAATTGGGGATATGCTGCACTCCATCTTCAGGAACCCGCACGAGGTGTTACTAAAGCCTTCCGAAGCCGGCAAGATGGTGGTCAACTTCCTTGGCGACGCGTACTGGGACAAGTACGGACACCGACATGAGAAGCTCCCGGAGACACCAGAGCCGAACTCGCATTCGGAACCCTGGATCGCCGCGTGTAGTGGGTGTACCGAGGAGACGTGCGATGAGGATTGCTACCCATGGATATAGGGGGGCCTTCTAGACGGCTTGACTTGAAGTGAAGTCGAGGCAGTCGAGGCAGTCCAAGCAACCGAGGCAAGTATATAATCGAGATAAGAACTCTCCTTCTAGCATAATACGTCAATGCTTCGGCTCCTGCTTTCGACTTTCCTTACCTCCTTGAGCTCAACTGCCTCGACGGATTTCGACTCTTGGGACCCCCATCTCTCGAAAAATAAAGTTATATGGGGGCCACCGGGGCAGCTCCTCTTCGAGTTGAACCGGGTTAGCGAGCGGTGCGAAAGAAAAGGGCACAGGGCCAGGAAGACCGGGATATACCCTGTTGAACATGTAGGGCGTGTTGTGCGACGGATGTCTAGGATTTCGAATCCTCTTTTTTCTTTTCTGTTCCCATGTTCTGTTTGTCATCAAACCCGAGCTTGAAAGCCGATGAAGCGTAGCCTTGCAGCACGAAAGGTGTACCAGACACCGATGGAGGCTTGGCTGGAGGGTGGGGGTTGGGGGGTTGGCGGCTATGTCAGCTCGGTAAACGACATGCGTTTACAGCATTGGGGGTTTTTCCGACCTTGGGCGTTTTTTTAATCAAGTGTCAGAGAAGGTCTCTTTCGCATATGATTAATTTGCATGAAAGATGAAAGGTTTTTGATCTTGTTAACAATACACTTTTCTCGTAAATCGGGCTTTCGCAAAGGCTAAGCTAGAATAGGTGGGATTAGATCAGGAGCAGAGGCCTTGATGTGAGCCCTCGACCACTGCTACGAAGTTCTACAAGGCCACAACATGGGCGTCTTAGGCATTTACTTCAATTACAAAGGGGCTATTATTTCTGCCCCTGAGAGACAACGCAACCTACTTCGGTATCCGTCCGTCTGGCAGGTCTGGTAGCATCCGGCTCCGAGGATAATTTGTTGAAACATGGAGTCAATTGAAGGGGCCGGGTCGATCCCTGTTCAGTTATTGATTGAAACCCTATCCGCTGGACGACTCGGCCGTGGCTATGCGCAGGGCGTGCAGAGCGGCGTAGGTTTGCCCTTTCTGCATCTCTGTGTAGAAGACGCCCCCATGCCAAACGTACAAGCCGGACAGGCAAATTGATCATATACTTTACAGGGGGGGGGGGGGGGGAGGTGTGCTTTGCGAGAGATTGATGATTGCCGACGGGATATACGAAGTACAGTAGGTAATCAAAGTGTAAGTGGTCTGGTGTGAGAAATAGATGTGGGCTGCAAAGGTGGAACTCGTTGTGTCCTTTTTTTTAGAGTTGACCGCTAATTAAGTTGCACCGGTTTTCGGAGGTGTGAAAGATCTCCTCGGAGAAGAACAGGGGGGTGGAAAGGATTCAATGGGCCATCTCCCATCGCGAAGCCCTGATTGACTACTCAAGTACATGTACTTTGCACGAGTCGCGAGTTGCTGGCAAGTTTACGTACGTACGTACGTAAAACAGAAATAAAAACGAATCCTCCTCGTGCCTAGACTTCAGAGAGTGCATGGTTCGCAGGCGGGACTGTGGCTGGGTTTCGTATCAATGGTTTATTGAATCCCACGACCTTGGCGAGTTGCATCGCAAGGTTGCTTGAGTCCATGGGGGAGAAGGCTCATCGAGATCTCGCGCCGGTCTGCTCACTGCGCAACTCGTGCACCGGAGGGTGCTTTTCGTGAGGACGCAACATAATGGCTCATGACAGTTGAATTGGTAAAAGATACTTTTTCGCAACTCGTGCGAAGGAATGGCTCCTACGTACTGGTCCGCGGCAGCTGAGTTTGCGGAGAAGAGGGCAGAGAGTTGATTGATCCTTTGAATCTTGATAAGATTCAATGCGGATACAAGTACGTCTATCGAGAAACTCACTAAACGGAGGAAGGGGGGAGACTCAAGAAGATTCAAAAAAGACTCAAGAGACAAGATCTATTCGTATTGTGGCCCTGACATTGAAGCTTCAATAACGGCATGGCAAAACCTTGATAGGGGAAGTTCAATTGCTTCCCCGGAGGAGAGGGGTGTGTGTGTGTGTGGACGGCGAGTGCCTGGACAGCGTGGGTACGAATACCGTATGCATGGTCTGCCGCACTTCAAATCCCTGCAGGACCCCAAAAGACAACTGTTTTGCCTTTATCCATTACCAAAAAAGTATATCGCGGAGGACTTGAATGGCCCATTGCTCTCTGATCAGGGGGGCCACAGATGCCGACCCAACGCCGGGAGGAAGGATTGAACGGAGGAAGGCAAGGGAGGGCGTGTGACTACCGTCGACCCCTGATCAGTGGGATTCAAGGGTTTCCTGGCAACGGGCTGCCTGCCATGTTGAAGCTTATTTAGTCGACGGACCCTTGGTTCGTGCTGAAGCTGCGACGGCGATTGAACGCAGGGTCCAGGGGGGGTGGTCCGGGACGAGAGTGATGAAGAGTGTACAAGAGATTCCGACGGATTGAACCTCGTAGGTTATTGCTCTTATAAAGGCTATGCTATTCACGGAAATTCACGAGAGCAGAGAGTGGCAGGCGGAAGGAGAGGGTGGCCAACAAGGAGGGGCGTGAGCTTGGAGAGCAGTGGAGGAGATTTGCTACAGAAGAGAGAAGAAGAAGGAAAGTCTATCCGCGAGACCGGGAGATGCCCGGCTTCGAGACCGGCCGTCTGAATGCGGGCAATGACTCGAGAAACTGTGGATACGACTGGAAAGTGCCGGAAGAGAGAGGCTGGGAGAGGGGGGGGGCGTCCGCGTCCGCGTCCGCGTCCCGAGTCAGGCGGCCTGCGTGCGGTGGAGACGGTAACGTAAAGGAAGCTGGGCCGGAAGGGGGACTTCCTCGGCGCGGTGAGTGTGGATGCTCGGGTCTTGGCGAGGTGCTCCGGGGATCAGGACGATGCCGGGGGTCGCCGGGCCAGGATGGCAGAGTGGAGCTTTTCGGAGCTGAGAGGGGCCGCCTACGGAAGCTGTGCCGAGACTACGGGCCTTGGACGGCAGGCTTACACCGGCTGAGGCGGGCGAAATGATGTGTGTGTCTCTCATACTAGAGGGAACACGGCACTTTGCACAACACGGCTGCGTGTGTCAAGAAGGGCACATGATTGTTTTGGCTCTTCTTTGCTTCATTCCTCTCGCGCAACGCTTCCGCCATAGGACCAGGAAATAGTAAGACATTTGTAGCTAAACTCACGAAAACAAGCAGTCAAGAGGTCCCGTGCCCATATCCTCTCTCAATCACCAAGGCAAGTACCTGATCATCTCTACACTCTCCCCAGCGGATGTTTCCTCGGGCACACGTTAAGAAAGCATGGGAGAAGCCACATGACGCATCGACGGCAACGGCCGATGACGACAGACTTTTATCAAGAAAACAAAAAGACGGCAAACTCACCTCCGGTTCTACGATGGCGTATCCTTGGCTCCCCCATTTTTTTTCTTCCTCGGCACATGGCATCTTTCACACTAGGAAGTAGAGTTCAATGTCTTTTCCCTCCTCGGGGGGAGCTAAGAGTGATGTGTGTGGACGCCGAGGGAAGCGGACGCCGGGGCCTCCGGGAGTTTCTCCCCCCATTCCCCGCTCCTTTTTTTCTTTCTTGGTGTACGTTTCTTAGCGTACCGGGCGGGTAGTGACGACATGCAATCGTGACTTTTTTTTTTTTTTCCTTTCCGGCGCAAAACGACAAGAACGCGGAGATGCAGTAATCTCGTGTGTGGAATAGCAGAGTTCCTGGCTTGAGCGCGTGAGGGAAGGGAAACGCAGCGGGAAGCGCCCGACACAACATGAATGGACAGGGAAAGCTCGTATGTAGGCAGAAACGGCGAAGAGGAAGAAAGAAAAGTGAGCCCGTGTCTGAAGCCAGGAGGCGGCGCGTGCCCCCGGCGGCTAATTTTCTTGCCTGGAGGCGTTGTGTCGTCCTCTCGTTCTACTACTTCATACTACTGTATGCTACTGTACGTACGTTCGGTAGTTGTCCTTGGTCGGCGGTTAAACCGTGCCGCCTGCATGGGGGGCGTTGTTGGAGAGTCGGTACTTCGTTACGGTGACTTACTTTTGAGGGTTTCGGGTTGGCTGATGCCGTCTTGTTTTGGGGTGGTGGCTTGGGGGAAGCGGGTGCTTTGGGCGGCAATGCGAAACGGGACGAAAAGCTGGATGGGCGTTGCTCGTCGAATCGATTGCGTGCGTTGGGAAGGAGGGGGGAGAGGGAGGGAAGACGGTTCAACGGGTTTTGAAACTTGACTGCTTGGGCGGCAACGGCGGAACCTGTCGATGGACTGTGGATCTTGTTTGTCGTATTGAATAAAAGTGATGAAAGACGGACCCTTTAATTATCAGGCTGCCGCTTTTCCTCATCATCATCATCATCAACAACAACAATTACAACATCATTATTATCATCGCCAACAGCATCAACAGCAACAGCACCAAAGTGATACGCCGCTTTCAACAGAGGGGGAAACACTCTGGCAGACTCACGTCGTATGAGGTCATCCTTGCCCACCCTTACTACCATTTCCTTCTATCCTAGAACCATCAAGCTTTCGCAGTAGCTTCCACCCTCTCCACCCCCCCCCCCCCTCTCCCCCCCCTGCGTCGCCATGACCTCAGATACGAGCGAGCCATCAATCACCAGCCGTCGTCACACCCGGCCATCATCATGACCGACTGTACGGAATAGGCAAGTTACTCTGCAGACGAACGGCATCACAGAGAAATTCTACTGCACTTTGTAGTCGTCGCCGCACAGTCCCTTTGAGCAAAATGTTGGCTGCACGAGGCGACATTCTGGTGCAACCCACAAAATAAACAAGCAGCGTCACATCCGCTGCTCCTTTTTTTTTTCCTCTTTCCTTACTCTCTCCTCTTTTCTTCACCGCAAGACGTTTTTGTTTCTCTTGCGGCTCTCCTCCCACATGGTCAGCTCGCGTGCTCGGCATAAAAAAAAAAGAGAGACAAAGAGAGTGGGAGAGACAGAGAAGATCGGCACATTCTTTCTAGTCTGCTTCTTTACCCTGATCAACCTCTTGTCCTCCCACACACACAGAAGTTGCAGTACACACGCCCCCCTTTTTTCTCTTGGTTGCATCATCCTACAAACATGGGGCTGCTCTCCCGCAAAAAGAGATGCAGGTACTCTGGTACTGTTGCGTCACCTTTGTGGTCCTCTGCCAGAATGATCGGCTGTCTGGTAATATGGAGACGCCATTTTGGGTGGAGGAGGAGCAGGAAGAGGAAGAAGAGGAGGGCACTGCAAGCCGCCGTTGCTCTGTCCAAGCCCACATGCCTTTGCCTTATGCCTGCCTGCGTGTTCGTACTCTTTGTAAGTAACCTACCTACCTACCTACTACCTTGCAGTATGTCTGCCTTACACCTTACCCACGACCAAGGCATTTGATGTCACTTGCTGTAGACACGCACTGAGATGCGAGATATAACCAAAAAAAAATCCAAACCCCGCTCCCTCATGCTGCTTTGCTGTTGCTGCTGCTACTACTGCTACTACTGCTACTACTGCTACTGCTGTTAACGACTGTTTCCTCTCTCGAGTCTCGACTGGATATTGACTCAACTTGTCCCCCGCGGACATAAACTTCCTGCCATCGATCATTCTTCCCCCTCCCGCAAAGTAGGCCCCGTCACAAAGCCTCATCATCAGCATTATCATCATCACCATCATCACCATCACCCGCGAACGACGATTGTATTTGCTGCAGCCCCGCCGCCATCATGATGGAGGCCAACGTCCGTCTGGACATGTCGGACACTGGCGACTCCGAGGCGGACAGGGAAATCATTGGCGCTCTCGACGCCCTCGTCAACGGCACCATCTCCCCGGAGACGGCTGCCATGTCCATTGACCAGACCATAGCACACGACTGCCAGGAGGCTTATGCCGCGTACACCTCTCTTCCGAAGTCGGCTTTGGCTGCTGCTGGAGGCGGTACGCACGCTCACACGCCCGACCCAAACGGCTGGCTCAAGTTCTTGTGGGACTGCATCACAAAGGCCTCGACAAAGATACCCTTTGATCACTCGGGCCAAGACCGTCTGGCGGCTCTGCTTCTCGAGCTTCAGCGACTGCCCCGTCGCGACCTGCCCCAGATAAGCGGCGACGGTGAGCTGTCCAGCAAGACGCTCTGGGAGTTGACGCGGGAGAACCAATTCGAGGGCCTGCAACAGTGGTTCTGGGAGGTTGACCAAGGTAAGTTTTTTTTCAATTTGGCTCTTCTTTTCCGTCACCCAAACTCTATACTCTCAATGACGTACTGACCTTTGTCGTGCCCTCTCTTGTCTTGCAGGGAGCTTCACCGGCAGTCAGCAGGTCGAGACCTCTTGGAGCGCCGCGACCGCATACATAAACTTCTCGGCCTACATTGCCCGACTGTTCGCCAACGGCATCGTCGAGACGAGCCGGCTGTGCGCTCTGATCCGGCCATCCCCCTTCGCCATGAGCAAGCCCCTATCCAGCGCGCAGTACGCGAGCCCGGCCGAGGCCGCGCAACACTACGAGCCCTACGCTTCCGCCGCGGCCCAATGGATCCTCTTTGCCGGGGAGGACCTGTTTGAGATGTGCAAGCAAAACGTCTTCCTGGAGGTCGGCAAGCAGAAGTGGACGCGCGCCCTCTGGGACAGCTGGAAGGCCAAGTTCCTCATCATTGTAAAGGCCGACCAGTTCAGCAGTCAGGGCCGCGGCTTTGCGACCAGGGCCCTGGAGCGGATAGCCGAGACGGAGAGGGCGAAAGAATCTAGCACCAGCGTAATTGAAAAGTTTGGGTTCATGGCAGAGGGGGCATAGACTTTTTCCCCCCTGGTAGACGATTTATGACTAAAAGATTCCCTTGACTATAGATGGAGTATCAACGTGCGAGAGGCGTGCGCTGCCATGTGGAAGAACGACTTCATGATGTGCCGAAAGCGTGACGGTCGATATATCTAACTGTTCCCTAATTTTCATCCCTAGATTAGATTCTAGTCTATCAAGCTTACAGCATCTCTCTCCCTTGGTAGTCATGCTTTGTAGTGGGATCATGGGCAGTCGAAAACTATCGCCGCTTCACCACCTTTGAGGCCCCATTCTGTGCAATCTCCCTCTCGCGGAGACAATCGAAAGCCTTCTTGGTTGCCCTGCCGCTCTGAACTAGAAGAACCACTGGAATGACAATCCAAATGGCATTCAAAAAGACATAATAGCCCCAGAAATAATACCGCTCCGGGCGGGAATACTCTCGGCCATGCACCACCTGCTCATAGGTGCAGGTGGCATAGTACAAGACGTCGCCATACAGCTGGCCGAGACTGATGATGGTCTGCAGCGGCCACCGCCAGGAAGAGTCGACGGCGGCCAGGTACGCGCAGAGGAAGGAGAGCGGTCCCCAGCAGACGGCAGTGACGGTCTCCATGCAAAAGACGAAGTTGTCGTAGGTCAGGTATCTCGAGTCGGAGAGGGAGTATTCCTTCCACGCCTGGGATAAGGGGTCTGAGAGGGAGGCGATGTTGTGCGCGTGTAGAGCAAAGTGGCCTTTTTACTCTTGAATTAGTCCAACATAACGGGGGGGGAGGGGGGGGTGAAGAAAAGAGTGTTTTGGAAAGGGTTGTGAAGGGGGCTGAGAGGGGATGCGAGCGCACCTTCTAAGCCGAGGTGAATGACACCGCAGACGGCGAACCACAAGACTACAGCCACGTCGCCCGCGGACAGTTTCTTTTGGCCATGACGCGATGCGAGATGATACGTCGATAGCAATACAGCACCGATTGTCGTTGTAAATATGGCGAGAATAGTCGACGTCGGCAAGTCTTTGGGGGCGAAGCCAGGTATATCCACCCCTGGGGGGAAGTAAGGGTGCTGGACTTTATTAACGTCTTCCATGTCTACCGGAACTGACCAAAAAAAAAGTAAGGATCTTTAACGCGAAGAAACAAAAAAAAAGTGTCTGATAAATTCAGGTTGAAGATGTGTGGAAGACTTCAACGCTGCTTGTCGCAACCCACGCGCTTTTTGAACACGCGAGAGACGATTGAAGTCCGCAACGAATCCCGGAGGAAAGCTGCTGCCTAAAAGAATCCTTGCTCCTGTCAGGGCTTGAAATCAAACGCCCCTGGACCAGCCAATTTCATCGGCATCTTCTGCCAATCTTGACATCTTTTTTTTTCTCCTGTTGCGTGGAGATTCTCCCCTCTCAGTGATTGATGCCTGCATGAGGACGGGCCTGCATCGGAAGCAAGGAACCCGGATCAGGCAATGGGCATCACGGGGTCCGCGGAGCGCCTTCTAAATTTTTCTTTTTGCGCCATATCCCAGGATCCTTGACAATTCAACAGGCTTCTCTGAAAAGGGAAAAAATATTTGTCTTGACGACTCGAGTCGCTTTCGTGATTAGAAGCCAGCAACGATTTGGAGCGGAATTGAATCGCTTTATCGACTTTTCCACAAACCGTCGCTAGTTCCTACTCAGATCGTTTACTTCAGGTTCAGGTTCAAAACTCCTCTAATATTATTTCTTTGCTTCGGTTTCAACGACAAGTTACGCTGTCCCGCTCCAGGTCTCATGAGCCCGGCGTATTAGCTTAGACGTCCTTGAACCACGCTTTTACCGTCAATCGGAGCCGCAACTGGGAGTTTCTGCTTAACAGCATGATGCTCGTGGTCTACATACGGACATGCTACGTCCGCGAGGCTCGTCACCTGAACTACTTACAGGGCTGGCTCTAAATCGTAAGACGTCGGCGTTTCTACTCACCGTACAGGAAGCAGATCCATGAATGCGTCAGGACCCTGGATCCGAATCACTGTATTCGTAATTACTCTTCTGCACAGTATGCTCACTATACACACATACCTGCTCCCTAGTCAGACACACCTGCAGCAAGGCAACGCGCGGGAAAATGCGACAGATCTCGCAGCTAGACACAGGATCTTGCAGACCCCGATTTCGCGCTTACAGTAATTTACTGTACAGTAGGCCCAACTCATGGTAAACAAAAGTCGCATCCGCCGATGAGCAAGAACGCTAATGCGAGCTCAATGGCAAAGGGGTGGGAAGCACAGGGACCTGAGAACAACTGCCGGACGTTCTGGACTCGTTTCGATCTTTCTCCTTGACGCACGGCATCGAACGATTCACCCATGCTGATGAGTTAATGTACGTACATTGTCTCGGCCTGGCCCGGGTCGACGAGGGAGGGACCCCCCCCCCGCATTCCTGCCCCGAGGGTCCCCCCTCTCCTCTCCGCTCCGCTCCGCCGTGGCCCCACATCGGCCCCGGATGGTCTCCGGCCTCTGTATTACAGTATGTGTGCATGTAGAATTCTCGTCGAGACTGAGTCGACCGGGGTGGGGATCTGGGGTAGCACAGAAAAGAGCTTCGAGAGCGGTGCAGTTTCCTCTTGCGGTTGGAAAGCCGGCTTGGTCAGGAAACATTCATCGGGGCCTTGGGGTCCATGAGTCGAGTATCTGGTGAACAAACATTCAATACCCCCTGCCTCGGCAAGTGAACTGGTCTCGTGTGTCTTTGTCCGGTGCTTTCAACTTTTGCCTTTATTGTTGGTTGTCTGCGAATAGACGTCGTGGCCTATATCTCATGTTGGAACTGATGGCCTATCCTCATTACAATGCTAAACCGTAACATAGCCAGGCAGCTTCATGTTTCTACAAACTATGGCATCGTGAAGCCCAAAGACTGCGAGGGAACAGTATATGAACCTACTAGAAAGGTCATACGACTGCTTTCAGTACAGAAACATCTTCAACAGCCCATTTCGACGGTACCGAGGGCTTGGGTGGAGAATTATAATCTTGGCCGTAGAGCCTCCCTGGCGATATTCGTCAGACTCTTCGTTACAGGAGCAACGAAAACAAGTCAATAAGGATCGTCAAGAAGAAGGACTATGTATGTATGCAGAATTTTGTCGATGGCTCTTGTATAAGTACAGATCCTCTGACCACGTAAAAGGCATGAGCTGCCTCCCGTCGTAAAGCTTGCCACATCTCCATATCAGTGGGATCAGCCAGCGAATCGTGCAAGAATATTCACCATGAAGTATCTGAATATCCTGGGCTTGGCCTCTTTGGCTGTAAGCAGCGCGATTCCGCCTGTCAATGAGACCAGCAGTCTCGAGAAGCGAGGTTCGTATGCTACACAACTTTTTCGTCGCCAGCACGTCTACATCGTCTTCGAGATCTCCTGCTAATGACAAGTCCTCAAGTCGTCTATTTGCCAACAAACGAGTTCGACAACATCAGGTTCTACACCGAGCACGCGGCCGCCGCGTACTGCAACTCTGCCAGAGCCGCCAAGCAGCCTATTCGATGCAGCGGTCTGTGTCCGTCCGTAGAGGCGTCCCGGGCCTGGATCTTTTCCACGTTTAGGCAAGTGGCCTCCCTGATAACCCGCCCTCTCTTTGTCCTCGTGCCTCTCTCTTTCTAAGACACCCAGACTAACTTGTCATCTTTCTGGCAGCGGCGACTGGACGGGCATCGGGGGCTACGTCGCCATCGACGACTACCGCCAAGAAATCGTCGTCTCGTTCCGCGGCAGCAACAACTTCCGCAACTTCATCACCGACGTCAACTTTGGCCTCGACGACTGCGACTTCACCGACGGGTGCCAGATGCACTCGGGCTTCTCCGACGCCTGGGGCGAGGTCGCCGGCGCCGTCCTCGGTGCCGTCCGCGCCGCTCGCCGCTCCCGTCCGCGACACCGCATCGTCGCCACGGGACACTCCCTCGGCGCCGCCGTCGCCACCATCGCCACCGCACACCTCCGTCGGGGCGGATACTACGTCGACTGCTTCACCTATGGGTCCCCGCGCGTCGGCAACGAGCAGTTTGTCAACTACCTGAGCCAGCATCGCGGCCGCCACTGGCGCGTCACCCATCTCAACGACCCCATCCCGCGTCTGCCCCCCTTGGTCATGGGCTATCGCCACGTCTCGCCCGAGTACTGGCTGTCCAACGGCGCTTCGACTCAGGATAACTATGGGATTCGGGATTTCTTGGTCTGCGATGGGACGTACAACACGAACTGCAACGGCCAGACCGAGGGCTTCGACATGGATGCCCACAGGCACTACTTCCGTGATGTCACGGCTTGCGCTCCCCCCATGATTCAGTGGAAGCGCAGCGAGGAGCACGTCTCGGATGAGGATCTTGCGACTCGTTTCACCGAGTGGTCGAAGATGGATCGGGAATATGCCAGCAACATGATTAACTACTACGAGGTGGTACAGGCATGAGCCGATGGAACAGGCAGTCGGGGGTCGTGTCAGAGACAATGCCAAACTTCGCTGTAGGGGAGAATGTCAAGTCCAAAGAAAGGCACCTTCATTCATCATCTTATCCATTGCGACACCTATTTTGTGGCTCTGTTCTTAATGTACACTCAAAACACGCCTGCGGGCAAACCTTGCCGTCCTTTTCGTCCCGTTGTCTATATTACACCTGGCCGCACGATCCGCGACCTGAACTCACTGGCGCTGCCCATGAAAAGGGCTCGAGGCCTCACATCACCGCATAAAGTGAAGTCATCTCCATGGCCTTAGTCCTTCCCTTCGGTAATCATGCCCTGCGCATTGGGCACCCCAACGAGAATGACACCCCATGGCACTCGCACGTTCTTGACCTTCATGCAGCCAAAGACGTTAATCTCCTTGATCTTGGGACAGGCGCGGAAAACACAGCCGAGTATGAAGTCGGTGACTTCCTCACAGAAGCTAATCTCCAGCTTCTTGAGCTCGGGATAATGTGCCTTCTCATCGAATGCTGCCTCAAAGGCCTCTCGCGAAATGTGGCGGCAGGCGTGCACGTTAAGATATTCCAGTTTGGAGCCTGAATGCGCCATGAGGGCCTTGAAACCCTCGCCGCAAAGGCCGACGTTGTCATCGTTGGCACGAGGGCGTGTCGAGTCAATGTGCCGGCACTTCTGGAGATCCAAGAACTGAAGAGGGGGGTTCTCCCAGCCGCTAAATAGGTCGGCGAAACCCTTGTCAGTCATTCTCTCACTGTCCGTGATGCGAAGCTTCGATAGAGATCGGCAGTTTTCGTGGATTGCCTGCAAAACGAAGTCGTCGACTTCAGACACGACCTTGAGAGACAATGTCTTCAGGCCCCGGCCAATCTTCGAGACCAGCTTGGTGGCAGCAGCGGACGAGAGTGTATTTTGCAGTTGCAAGCCGACATGCTCGAGACTAGCTATGTCGCCAATCGCCTCAACTCCCTCGCTGGTGACGGACTGGTTGTTCTCGATCTTCAGGCGTAGGAGGGTGGGGCAGTGCTTGGCCGCTTGAGCGATGCATTCATCGCCAAAATGCTTGTCGGTGTAGTAGACCTGCAGTCCCTTGAGAACGCCTCCTTTCTTGTTGATGAACTCTTGCCACATTTCATCGCTAAGCAGGTTGGCGCCGTGGAGGTAGAAGCTCTCCAGGCTCGTGTCTCGAGACAAGAGATACGTCATGACTTCGTCCTTGAATTGAATCGCACAACGTGCCTTGAAACGCCGCAGATTCGGTGCAGTCTGAAAGATGCCAATAAAGTCCTGTGAACCAAGTCTCGCGCCATCGTAGATGTGCAGAATCTCAGTCGTGGGTTGTACGAACAACGGTAGAGTTTCGGGCTTCAGTAGTCTGCGTTTGGAGAAGATTCGGGCGATTTTGTCGATCAGGTGCTCGGGCAAGTCGCCCAAGCTGTCCGCTAGATCGACGTTCTTGGCAAGAGTCTGTACGCAAAGGGTCGCGAGGCTCTTGATGCCGACATCACCATCGAGAATGCGGCTTTGCTGGGCTCGACGAGTGCCCATGCCACCCACTTGCTTGCGAGGCTTCTTCTTAGGCTGGCCTTGACGCTCTTTTGCGTACTCCTTGCCGCAGGGCGCACACAGGAGTCCTCCATCTGGCCCTGCAAGGGAGTAGGGGGTCACAGTAAAGCGCTTCTGACACTGGGCGCAGTTCTCCATCTGGCCTGGCAAAGGGGCATGATTGGACTCAAACAAGGCTCGGGCCATTTCGTCGTCATCGTCTGAGTCGGCGGAGAGTTTCTTACGCTTCTTAAACGCCTTGCTCTTCTTGACCTTCTCGATTGCCTTGATCTCTTCGGCTTTCTTCTTTGAAGTACCTTCTTGATCATTTGCGCGCGTGGACCGCACTTGGACGTTGGTAGATGACTCGACGACTTCCTCTGTCTCTTGGCCGTTCTGACGAGCGGCAGCAGCCGCTGCCTGACGACGCTGATCCGCATCATCTCTGATTTGGCGCGCGGAAATGTTGTGCGACTGGAAAGGACGTTAGTGAATATTGCATGATACTTTAGCCAGGATACTCACGGCAAGAAAGTCTGTCAAGGCTGACTGACTGAGGGCGAAGTTAACAAATGACTTTGTCAATCATGACCGACAAGCGAGTCTTACGGCCCGGTGATGTTTCGAGTCGGCCTTCCATTTGGCCGTTGATCTTGGTTCTGATTGGTATTTTGTTGAGTCCTGCAGTACGATACCAAGTTAATGTGTGTTTCTTCTTCATGTAGTGACTGGAAACAATACATGATGAGAGTTAATAGCCGAGTCGGCCAGCAGCTTTGGTGTGAGTTGATGACAAGTGACTCGAAGCGAGGTTGCTAACCTGGCTTACTTGAGTGTGAAAGGGTGAAGAGAGCGAGAGAGAAAGATTCACATACGAAGAGGTGAGATTGCACGCACGAAAACGCTCAACAGATGCCAGCTGGCGAAGGGCTGGCTCGCAGGTGGCAAGACTAATTAGGTACCTTAGAGCTGCCAGCCCACCCGCCAGTCTGCCAGCTGCTGATTACCTGGCGCCTCCGCGCGGCCCGAGCGGTACGTAACGTGTCGCAGAAGAGTCGCGGAGCTAACACGCTGTCATGTGACTCGGAAAGTGGCTTAATTGCTTTGGCTGCGCACGGTCAAGCCTCATCTGCACTGGCCTTTACAGGCCGCGACTGCGTGAATGAGCACAGTGCGCTTACTCTCAAGAGCTGCCACTTAATTGCCTTCCAGCACAGCACGTGCTTTCGTGTCTAAGTGGCAACGCGCGGAGTGCCCGATCGGCAGGAACTCACTCTAGCACTGTGGCCGTGAATTGGCGCCGCCGAATAAGTTACAGCGCGGCAGGGGAAAGGAGTTGGTGGCAAAAAGTTTCCTTCTATCCGTCCGGTTCCTCACCCATCTTCTTCCATCCACTTGTCGGCAGCAGGTTCCTGCATTACACTTGTTCACTTTTGCATTTGCAGGAGTGCCCTTGACACAATTTGAATCTTCCAATCGTCTTTCCATGATCTTCCCTCCGAAATACGAGGCTTAGCTATACACGTCGAGTGTACTCTTCAACATCTTCATCCTACAAGTCGTGATTGTTCCTCTTGCTCACATTCACTCCGTCGTGAATCATCCGCAATCATGCCTCGAGGTCGTCGTTCTGTCCCAGGGGCAGCCTCGACCACCAATTCACCGGGTTCGTCAACAAGCTATCTTCCAACACCGAGTCAATTGCTGACCATATTGCCAGCTCCATTGATGGAAACAGGCGCCGCCCATGGTCGCTTGACACGTTCGAATTCTTCGAGACATTTAGCTACATCAGCCGCCGAAACGGATTCTGCACTTACACAGACACCACCCACCGTCACATCAGCTGCGAAACGCCCAAGAGGTCGACCCTCTAGAGCTTCTTTGCTTGCCAATCATGAAGCTGTAGCATCCTTTCCATCACGCAGCGGATCCGTGCAGATCGGTTCGGTTGGGCGCAGTAGATCGAGCAGAACCTCCGCAGCTGGAAGCGAATCCGTTACGTCAATACTCACGCCTGAGGATGAGTCCTCGGCAGACGAGCTTTCCACTCCAGCAACTAGCAAGATGGCTACCCCTATCGCGTCTGGGAGTAGAGCATCTTCGAAAGCGCAGAAAACGATGCACGCAATCGAGGTGCGACTCCCGGGACGAACTCGCTCGCACGTCGCAGACTCAGAGCGGGCGTTGAGAACAAGCGTGTACTCTCTCAACGCTGCCTCGAAGACCATGGTCATCGGCGATTCGGACGAGGAGGATTTCTCCGATAACTCCCTTGGAGCGGTGACAGCTCGGCGACTTCATGTCGAAGAAGTTGAAAACATGGCTGCCTCCACTTCTCGGCATGCTTCCCGGCGCAGTGCTCGCCAGCGAGTATCGGAGAATTTGGATGCATCGAACGAATCCACCTTGAAACGCACTCGAAGCGCAAACGATTTGTCGGTAAACAAGGCACCTGCATCAAAGAAGAGTCGTGTCGTGCCAGATTCGGACGACGCACTCGATGAAGCGCTTGACCTCGATGCCGAGATTGCGGCAGCGGCAGCTTTGGAAGCTGATCAGCTTTCTGTCTCGTCTTCGATTGAGGATGAGCCTTCTCTCGCTGGGTCTAGCGCTTTGAGTGAACACGAGCTATCAGATTTGATGGATACCGAAGACGAGCCAATGTCTATCGCCAGAAAAGGAAAGACCACCGCAACAAAGCTACTATTGACGTCTGCCGCGGCGAAAGCTGCCAAAACAAAGACGCGAAAACAAATGACACGGAAAACGAGACGGACGAACAGAGTGATACACTCACCAAGTCCAGCCGCAGTTGAAGGCGGCGATGAAAGCGAGCTGGAAAGTGCCATCGTGGAGAACCTGTCAGAAGACTTGGCATCTGGCTCCAGCGCATTTTCCTCAGCTCTCAGCTCCGCTGTCAATAGTGAGGACGAAGCGGACCAGGACGTAGAGGAAGTGCGTCGCATTACAACCCAGCGCCGCGCTTTTCGGAGATCCGGCAACAAGTCGCGTCTTAAGAAAGAACGCGACCGACTGGAACATAATCACCCCGAACTTCTTACCATGTGGAAAGACTTGGAAGATATGCCTCCGCTGAAGGCTGGTATTGCCCAGCAGCCACAAACAATCTCTCGCCAAATGAAGCCTTTTCAACTCGAGGGGCTCGCGTGGATGAAGGAGATGGAAAAGACCGAATGGAGAGGAGGCCTTCTCGGCGACGAAATGGGTCTCGGAAAGACGATACAAGCTGTATCCTTGATCATGTCCGATTATCCCGCGAAGCAGCCGTCCCTGGTACTAGTTCCGCCTGTTGCGCTCATGCAGTGGCAATCCGAGATCAAGTCGTACACAGATGGTACGCTCAAAACTTTCGTCTTCCACGGCACCAACCAGAAAGTCAAAGGCATCACTGTCAAGGAGCTCAAACAGTACGACGTTATCATGATGTCGTACAACAGTCTCGAGTCCATGTACAGGAAGCAAGAGAAAGGCTTCAAGCGCAAAGACGGCATTTACAAGGAGAAGAGTGTGGTTCACTCCATTCAATTCCACCGCGTCATCCTGGACGAGGCGCATTGCATCAAGACACGAACGACCATGACCGCCAAAGCATGCTTTGCACTTAAGACGGATTACCGATGGTGTCTAACAGGAACGCCCCTTCAGAACCGTATCGGGGAGTTCTTTTCCCTGATACGATTCCTGAACATCCAGCCCTTTGCCTCTTATCTCTGCAAACAGTGCACCTGCTCGTCACTTGAGTGGACGATGAACGACGATCATCGCTGTACCGGATGCAGACATCCAGGCATGCAGCATGTGTCCGTCTTTAACCAGGAGCTGTTGAACCCCATTCAGAAATACGGCAACCTTGGGCCTGGACGCGAGGCCTTTCGCAAACTGCGATTGATGACGGATCGCATCATGTTGCGACGACTAAAGAAAGACCACACCAACGCCATGGAGCTCCCAGTCAAGGAGATTTACGTTGACAGACAGTTCTTCGGCGAGGAGGAGAACGACTTTGCCAACAGCATCATGACGAATGGTCAACGAAAGTTTGATACGTACGTGGCGCAGGGTGTTCTGCTAAACAATTACGCCAATATCTTTGGTCTCATCATGCAGATGCGTCAGGTGGCGGACCACCCTGATCTTATCTTGAAGAAGAATGCCGAAGGGGGCCAAAACATCCTGGTCTGCTGCATCTGCGATGAACCAGCCGAGGATCCGGTTCGGAGTCGTTGCAAGCATGATTTTTGTCGAGCCTGCGTCGCCATTTACGTAAAGTCGACTGACGAGCCGGACTGCCCCCGCTGCCACATTTCTCTGTCGATTGATCTCGAGCAGCCCGAAATGGAACAGGACGAGACCATGGTGAAGAAGAGCTCCATCATCAACCGCATCAAGATGGAGAATTGGACGTCGTCGTCCAAGATTGAGCTTCTTGTTCATGAGCTGCACAAACTCCGATCGGACAATGCGTCGCACAAGTCCATCATCTTTTCGCAATTCACCACGATGCTGCAGCTTATTGAGTGGCGACTGCGCAGGGCGGGCATCACGACTGTCATGCTTGATGGGAGCATGACGCCGGCGCAGCGGCAGGCTTCGATTGATCACTTTATGAATAATGTGGATGTGGAGTGCTTCTTGGTGTCGCTCAAAGCCGGTGGCGTGGCTCTCAACCTCACAGAGGCATCGAGGGTCTTTATCGTTGATCCGTAAGTTTTTTTCTCTCTCCCAAGTTTTGAATACTGTTTTGGCTACGGAAGCTAACATGATGATGTTCACAGATGGTGGAATCCCGCAGCGGAATGGCAATCGGCTGATCGATGCCATCGCATCGGTCAGACCCGACCTTGCACCATTACGCGACTGTGTATCGAGGACTCCGTCGAGAGTCGCATGGTGTTGATTCAGGAGAAGAAGACGAGCATGATTCACTCCACGGTCAATGCAGATGACAAGGCCATGGAGTCGTTGACACCGCAGGATATGCAGTTTCTGTTCCGCGGCTCTTGATTTTCTGTCCGTCTTTTGGAGGTGCTTTTGTCTGCGCACGGCGCTGGTGGCTCCCTTTTTTTTCACTTGTTTCTTTCTTATCTTGTCCTGTGACTGAGTGAAGCAGTACAAGCAATGCAGGCAGAGTGTTTTGACGAAAACAGTGTGAGGCTACGTTGATAGAGGGACAAGAATAGTAAAGAGCTACAATCCCGTCACTCATGCAGGACGGCATCCGCTACCTAGGTATCTGACCTCGTCTGTATGAAATGTAGCGTCATCTCCGTTTCCAGTTGTCTTCTTCAATAGGTACGCATTCATGTATATCAAGAACAGCGAGGAATCTTACTACGAAATATGGTACAGTCCCGTTTTTACTATTCGTAGCTTTGCAGAGTATGAAACGGGCACAATTCGAGGTTTCGGCCTTATGATATTGATGTAGTCTCGGGTAGCTAGCTAGGTACCTTAGCTATCCGATCATGACATAGCACTACAACGATCTTCGAGCTACATCAAGGCAATTACCCAGTGAGCCATGTGTTAAAAGACGAGGACACATGAGCTTGGACGTCAATAGGTCCGGCGACAATGATTCCATCCACTCTCACGCAATAATTCAAAATCCTCTTATACAACCTTGGTTCCGCGGATCACGACAAGCACACGTCTCGAGCACACGAAAACACGGCCGAGCTTCACGTTTCACTTTTCTCTTTACTTTCTTCTATCAAGTCGTCATGTCAAAGATATCTCATGACACGAGGAGGGAATAATCTCGAGCAAACATCGGCGCTGTCCGCGACGACAAACCACGATTTCCTCCCTCCGTCAGATTGTCCATATATTTCTTCTTCTTTCCGCGCGGACTTGGGAGGGAAAGAGTGAAACGTGACTTGGCCAGAAAAAAAGGGGGGGCAGGCAGGGCAGGACGAAGCCGGCACGCCAGGAGGTTCCGGGAGGGATTTTTGTTGTTTTCATGAATAAGAAAAGGAAGTGTAGGCCGTGCCCATTGACATCTTCCTCTCCTTTCCTTGCTTTGAGCTTGACGCGCGGCGCTTAGAGCTTCTGCATGGCGGCGACATCGCTGGACTGGACGTAGTCCTCGAAGTCCTGGATGCGCTCCTGGAGCTCATCGAGGGAGACCTTGTCGTCCTCAACGACAAGGTTGATCTGGAGCTTCTTGATACCGAAGCCGACGGTGACGAGCTTGGAGGCACCCCACACCAGGCCCTCCATCTCGACGCTGCGGACGGAGGACTCGAGGGCAGCCATGTCGGTCTCGTCGTCTAAGGAGCATTAAGTTAGCGTCAAGAGCAAGAAAGACAGAACAAGAAACCGTTTACGTACCCCAGGGCTTGACGTCGAGGGTGACGACCGACTTGGCGGCAACCTTGGGCTTGGCCTCCTTCTTCTTGCGGTACTCGGCCAGGCGCTCCTCGCGGACGCGGGCGGCCTCGGCATCCTCCTCGTCGTCGCTGCCGAACAGGTCGACATCGTCGTCATCGTCATCGGCGGCGGGGGCCTTGGCGGGGTTCAGGGTGACGGCAGCGGCATCGGGGCCGTAGACGGTGTAGGGCTTTGAGGCATCGCCAGAGAGGCTGCTGAACTCATCCTCGAAGGTGGCGAGGTGCTTGTACCAGCGGGCAGCGTGGGGGTACTTGTCGGCGTCGGGGCTGGACTTGAGGGCCTTGAAGCAGGCGACATCGGCCTGAGAGGGGGAGTAGCTGCACGGGCGTTAGCGGGACACGTTTTGCTTGCAATTATTCTTCTTGACTCGGAAGCGGTGTGCGGGATTCGTGCGATATCGTTTGGAGCTCATCGCCAATTCCCAGATAACTCCGTAATACGGTCCTCGAGGAGCAGCCCGACTGGAGGCGACGTATCCGACAGGGTCTCGAGAGAAGAAGGAAAAAAAGCCAGGCGGGGTAGTGAGCGGCAAAAATGTCGATGTCCCGCCGACCGGGGAAATTCAAGCAAGCAGAGAGGGGAGAGCGCCATACCCGGTGATGTATGAACGAGTGGTGAGCCAGTTGTTGAGCACTAAACAAGGGAACATATCAGCTTAAAGTTGCAAAGCCTTTGGAGACGCCACAAGGGGCCATTTCTCGTTATCCCCATCGTCGGATTGTGGCGGCGGTCGCAGCACCAGCCCGCGATGATGGGAAAAGAAGACAACAGCGCAGACGACCAGGGTGAGAAGAGAGATAGAGAGGAAGAAACGTACTGGTCAGACCAGCATCGGAGAGGAAGTCGGCGAAACCCATTGTGGCGATATGGAGAGAATTAGACGGAGCTGGATGTGGTTGTTTTTTGGGGGTGTTGTTTTGGAGAGGGCGATTTGGAAGGATATGTCAAAGTTGTCTTCGTGGAGGTTTGCTGGCAGAGGGGTTTGAGGGAGGGGAGGGGAGGGGCCAGAAAAAAATTAAGTCGGGTTGGCGGTACCGTACCGGGGAGGGGGGGAGGTGAACAAGCGAGGACCGGCGGGCACCCGGGGTGGGTGCTCTCTCTCAAACTGGGACGGGAATTTCTGGGGCGGATTTCATTTTTTTTGCTGCTATTTTGGCTGGCAAGCACCACAAGCTTCGTTGCCCGTCGACTTCGAATGGAGGGGCAAATGTCCCGGGAAAACAATTGTCCCAGCTGGGCCTGTGAAGAGATTTGCGCGGCCAAAAGGGCAGCAGCAACAGCTGAAGCAACATAAGGCAAGGAGGGGGAGGGGAGGGAAAGGTGGGGCTGGATTTTTGCACCTGGGACGACAGACGGAGACACAATCGTAGGAGGGGGGCAAGCAAGGACCCCACAGCCCTAGCGCAGGCGCCTAAGGCACCGAATCTACGAATATGTCTGCCCTGACCGTTATTTTGCTTGACGGTGTTATTATGGATGAACTCATCGGTTCATATGAAGCACGAGGTCGAGCCCTGACCACGAGAGGGAGTCGTTAATTCATCAAATGGGTCGGAAAGGCAAGAAGTACCCATCTCGTCATCTCAATTACTCCTGCGTGTATTCTACTAAAGAAGCCACCGTGTATGCTTTGAAGTCTCCTGTTCCTCCTGTTCCTCTTTTCCCTACCATGCTTCCGAAACTGTGCGCAATATGTACAGATATACCAATCAGTGCTTCACAGCTTCAAAAGAGCCGCAGCGCCGGGCTCGCTGCAAACGTAAATGACGTCGTGAGCGTTACGAAACCCATTAAACTGCGTGGCAGAGCAGACCGTGTACGCGCCCATGTCCTCAAAGTAGAGCCAATCGCCCACGTCGAGCACGAGGTGGAAGCGGCTACTCTCGCTGATGCGGTCAATGCCGTCGCATGTTGGACCCCAGATTGAGTACTCGACGCCCTCGCCGGGACCGCAAGGGGCAGCCATATCGGACTCGTACAGTGTAGCGCCTTTGGTGCGCAGGATCTTGGCGATGGGCTGCTGGTGGTCGAACATGATGCTGGAGAAATTGCCGTAAACACCATCGTTGACGTACAGCATGTAGCCCTTGCCGTCCAAGGTGGGATCCTCGACTGTGCGACGGGCAATGATATTGCACGCAATGGTGAAGGCCGAAGACACAAAGTAACGGCCCGGCTCGGCAATGATCTCGATGTTGCAGCCGGCAGGGAAGAACTCGTCTAGAGCCCTGTCGAGCACACCAGCCATCTGTTCAAAGGTGTCGCCGCAGAAACCACCCCCCACATCCAGGGTGCGCATGGTGAAGCCAAGATCGCTAGCTTGCTGGAAGACGGTGTGAGCGTCCCGGACGGCCTTGTAGAAAGCAAGGGGATCCGAGGCGCCAGATCCGACGTGGAAGCTGACGCCGACAACATTAAGACCCAGTTTCTTGGCGAGAGTGAGAAGATTCTCGGTAGTATCCATGGCGGCACCAAACTTCATGCTCAGGCGGCAGAGGCTCGACGTATCGTCGGTCGTGATGCGCAGAAACAGCTCAGCTTCAGGAAAGAGCTTGGCAATCTTGTAGAGCTCGTCGGCGTTGTCAAACGTCATTTGCTTAACGCCGACCGATTTGACGAATCGCACGTACGAGTTGGTCTTGCACGGTTGGGCATAGATGATGCGCTCGGGAGTAGTCCCCATGGACAGGACCTGCTCAATTTCGGTCTTGGAGGCGCAATCGAAGCCCGTGCCGAGGGCGGCCAGCAGGCGGAGGACCTGCGGATCCGGGTTGCATTTGACAGCTAGGTTGGGAATGACTCGTTAGAAGCCTTGCGTCAAAAGTGCGCCGAGAAGTTGCACTCACCATAGAAGGGCTTGATGCGGGGAAGGTTCTTCTTCCATCGAATGTGCTGCCTGTAGACCTCGCCGAGATCCGCGACGTAGAAAGTATCCTCGTCGCCAGGCTCGCACACCTCATGATCGATGGCGGCCACACGTTGGTGGAGAGCCTCGCCAATCAGCTGCTTGGGCTCAACCGAGACAATGTCTTGCTCGAGGCACTCCGCGGCGAGCGGGGCCTCGGCTAACAATTGATCATGTTTGACATTGCAGTTGAAGTTGTAATTGTCAATGACAGCTGTTGCCATTACCGTGTCCTTGGATGTTGGATAAGAGGGAAAGGATGAAAGTCTGCGTACACGTATACGCTACCGACGAGGGTTTTAGGTGAAATGCTCAAGGCTGTAAAAGCCTAGTCGGGTGTTAAGGCGGTCGGAAGCGGTGGCAGACTGTTCCCTCGACGGACTGGCGAGGCCTCCTCGACTCTTCCTCGGTAAGAGGAAGAACCTCCGGGATCCTCCTATGCGGCAGCTGGTGGGAGTCGGAAGACGACGGGGGCGGAGGCGGGGGGACCAAAGTCTCGAGAGACAGAAGAACGCGTGAGTCCTTAAGCGGCAGCAGCGGCGGGAGGAGGAATGGCGTTGATGACGTGGGCGATTTTCTGGAGGCTGAAATCTTTGTCACTGACGAAGGTCACGGCCTTGAATGCCGTGGCGAAGCAGGTTGCCTTTGATGAGACCAAAGGCAGTCGACGGGAGACGTCGGTTTAAGTAATGATCGCAAAGGCGCGAGAGAGTTTGGAGGAAGGAGATCTGGTTCGCGAGCGCAAGCGGAAGGCCGGCAGGTTAGCGATTCTGAGGTTCCACGGGAAACGGTTGATGGCGGTGACGACGCACAGCCTGAAGAGGGAAAATGGGGAAATAAAAAGATGGGGGCACTTGAGGCAGCGCAAGGGGATCTGCAGCTATGACGGCCAGGGGGCAGAAGCCAGTGAAAATTCCCTCGTCGGTAAATTGCGACGCAGAAGCAGGAAAACCGTGGAGGGGAGGAAGATTTTGCGAGCTCGGTGTGAATCTCGCGCAGCACGAGCTAGGGGAGTAAACGGGGGAAAGGATGTGCCCGGGCCAGGGAAAAAACAGCCGGGGAGAGGAACCGAGAGCGAGAGGGCGAGAGCTGCTGGCCTAACCCGGAAAAGAGACGAGGCGTACGGAGTAGGATTAGGCACTCACCTCCAAGCAAACGGCAAGCTGCAATTGCGATTGGTATCGAACGTCGGAAAAGGGGGGTCCCTTTGCTGATGTTCAGGTCGAGGGGCCGTCCGTGATGTCGGCGTCGATGTTGGTAGTAGCAGCGGGTGTTTTTTTCTTTGGCCCCTGGGCAAGCTCGTACCAACTGGATGGAGGCGGTGTTTTGTGAGGAAGTTGTTTGTGTGTGTGTGTGTGTGCGGGAGCGCGAACCACGGGCCTAGACGGGGGGGGAGAGGATGGAAAAGTGACGATGGAGGGGTCGGGCTAGGTTTTATCCTGTGACCCCACACACTTCCCGCAGTTCGAAAGAGGTAAAGTCTGCCAAGAGGTACACGAGACTTTGTACATTGCGTCGACATTGTGTCTGCATGGCAGGCACTGCAGGCGACAATCTCCTGCAAAAGGGAAAGTAAAGCACCTCGTGCAGAAAAGTGCCAATGGACCTTGCAAGATTTCCAATGATTGGTGCGGTACTCGGTACCCGCAACTCCATTCTCCGGTTTCATTCGCCTTGTCACTCATACTGCACATCATCGATCGCGCGCAACAATCACCGGACGGCATGGAAAGGGGAAAGCAGAAAAATCGCGCTCCCCAATGGTCCAAGTCTGTCTCCCCCATCGCCCGTGAATTTGCACTTTCCCACCACCATCCGGTGGAAGCAAAGGCACGGCCCTGCAGACTTGGAAAGTGGCTGGAGCCCTTCGAATGTCTCGGAGACTTTTATTTTTCCTACATGCTCTTTTTCCCCTTGGCTCCTGCTCCCCTCTCCCCCATCCGATCGCAAATGCCGCGATGCAGTACTAAAGTGTACGTACTGTGCGTGTGCCGTTCTGGCGGCACAAACTTGGCCGACAGCGAGGACCCTGCACGGCCCGTGAGACACACACAGACGCCAAAAGACCAAACATCCGGGCCATTCTGTCGGATGGCCGGCTGTCCGATCGACGTTTGACAGGCTCGGCAGCAGCACGTCCTTTTTGGCCGGGCCATGGGTGTCTTCGTACTGTGGTTTCTTTGACGAACCAAGCCGAACGTCCGCTCACGCTCCTGGCGTGTGTAGAGAAAGGGCACAGCAATATCCGTAGCTCGGGATCAAAGAAACAGCTCATACTGGAACTCTTTGATGCCATGATATCCGACCAAGTGGTCTCGTCAATATCGACTTTTGCCGTAATGTACGCGTCCCTACCACTCGCTTATTGGACCGCGCCTCTCATGGACCATGGTGGAAGGTCTCTCTGTATGCTCTGACCATCGACGGCCGCTTCATTTCCTTTCCGTCCTCATCCGCCCTCGAGGACCAAATGTCACGTTGGATCAAGGGGACCCTTCCAAGCTTCGGCCAAGCCCGTGTAACTTTGGGAGGGAAGGGTCCCTGCCGTCCGTTTGTGTGCGTCGTACAAGGCGCCTCGCAAGGCACATCATGTTGGACGAAGGACCCTGAGTTGCCTCTTGCAGTATGTGTACGGTACATGGATGAACTTTCGTAACATACAGTAAGGTAAGTTTAGTTATTCGCACAATCAATAGACTCTGCACGACAAAGGCGCCAGCCATTCACCAATTCCCCGTACGCCGCAGCACGCCATTGTCGAATCTGCGCTTTCCGATCACTCGCGGCAGCTGCCGAGCCCTTCTCAGTCCTTCCACTCCGCTCTGCCGGCCTTGCTTGAGCTCAGGGCGCGCGTCTGACCTCCTGTTCCGGCCATGGATGAATCCAACAATTCGCGCAGCTACAGTCTGCCCGCCCTCCTCGAACCTTCGCCCTGTCTCAGGTCTGATCTGCTGTCCAATCACCTTACCAAACCCATTGCGGCAAAGTCAACACGTCGTCGGCCATTCATTGCCGCTCACTTTGATCCCGAGTCTTACTGCTTCATGAGCCGCTCTAGATGCCGCAGCTATGAATCCAATCGCATCACCCTCGACGACATCATGTCCGTAGCACGCGTAGACGAGCTGCCCTTTCCACGCCGTGTGTTCAGAAAACTAGCTGCGCCATTGTCACGCGATTCCTTCACGGCATTGCCGTCACGGCACAAATGGCAGCCGTACTCATACGACATCAATCTCGCCTCGCCCGTGTTCGGAGTCGGCCACTTGCTCACCATAGAGGTTGGCAAACTCTCACTCGACCTTTCTTGAGCGACGCCCGGGCACCTGGTCGGCAACCGGCATGTACTCTGCTCTTTAGTCCGGTAATCCAAAGCTCAGGGACTCCGGTTCTGATAGAACGAGCGTGATATTCCTCATCGCCCGCCCCTCCCTTTTCGCCTTGGTAAACCCCACGAGGGAGTCCCCTCGGCAGAAGAAAAGGGGCGCCAATTCGAAAACCAGCATTTTCTCTTGCGTCGCTCTGTGGTCTCTTTGCCATGGTTCCCGGGGTAGTCTTGCGACCTCCCCAGGGGGCAGAGAGATGTATCGTATCTGAACGCGTCCTACGATCCGTGTACCCGTTCGCCGAGGCCTCCAACGCCGTCCACCGACACTTATTCCGGCTATGAGCCTTTTTTCTTAGTCTGTTGGCTCTGAGGTGAGTGATTTGTACATGATGGCGTGAGAGGATACCTCGCCCTGGCCGTATATCTTTCTATACATGCATTGGTCATCTTGTCATACAGTTGCAACTCTTGCAGCCGCCTCCACTCAAGAAATCGCCCAGTCTTCCGGGGTCAGCTGCCGCGAGGCCCCTTATTCGGATGAAGCGCCGGCCACGTTCATCTCTCTCACCTTCCAGGAACCATCATTGGCCCAAGGATGCTTCTCCCCAAGAAACGCGATGCGCTCCTCGCCCTTGTCCATCGCACTTACTAGGTACTTTTGCGCGACTTCCTTGACCTGCTCTGCCGAGACGTCGAGCAGCTGTTCACGTTTCTGCTGCTTCATCTCCTCCGTCACTCCTGACAAGAATTTGGACATGCCTTCTTGGTTCACCGCCTTCGGAGCATCCACGCTCTGAAAGACCGAGATCTTGGCTTCCTCAATGTCGCGAGCCGTCCAGTCTCTCTTGACGGCCCAGAGACCCGCGTTGCGCATGATGCTCACAGTATTTTGCGGATTTGGGTCGCGGTACGAGTAGAAACTGAAGAGTCCGTCCAGCGCCTTGTACGAGGCACCGCCGCCGTAAGCGCCACCCTTCTCGCGAATCTCGTGGTGCAGGTGCTTATGCGTCAGCAGCTGTGAAAGTATCTGCAAAGGCGCACTCTCCGGGTCCGCATATGGTACTGTAGGGACCGATAGTCCTCCGTAGTACACCTGATACGGTAAAGGAAAAAATGTTTTGCGGTCCGCGACAAGCCGAGCGGGAGTGGCGGAACCTGTTGTGCTGGCTGATTTTGGCAAGCTCGTCATGAACTGCTGCAGCGAGCGTGAGTTTTCTTGTGCGCTTTCGGATCCGCATGTGATGGCGGTCCGCATATCGTCACCTGCTAGTGCGATCGTTTGAATTTGCTTCAGCTTGCTGATGACATCCTCCAGCGTGTCTGTTTCTGGCCGCCCAGCCAGCTTGGTCACAAGCTTCACTTGCGACAGCCCTCCGACCTGCTGCCGCAACCACGCGCTTCTCGTCAAACCAGATTCGGCATAGCCAACGGCGAAGCGGTGTCCAGACGATGCAATATCGTTCACAATGCCGTCCGCTGAGGCTTGCAACAGTTGTCGTATCCTCAGCGCGGCCTCGGGACTGTCAAAATTGGTCTCGAGGATCAGCTTTCGCAGGATATCATACGCGACAGGCACATTCCGATCCAAGGCCATGCCAGCGATAATAATTCCTTCGCTGGCGTTGCGGAAGTCAACTGGCGATGGCGTTGAGTGGTACCCGATCGACACGCCGCCAGTCTTCGCTTTGATGAGATCTTCCAGCTGCTCCATCGTCATGTCTCTCGTGCCGAGCCGCATGATGCTGTCCGTGAAGAGGGGGATGAGTTCTCGCAAGTCGTCAGGCAGGTTCGTGAGCGACTTGATTGCGCGAAAGTAGGTGAGACCGTTGGTAGGTGCCTCCCTCCACTGAATCTGATTTCCATCAACGGTTTCCTCTCGCAACGTCACGGGATCTCGACGGCGTGGGATGTCCTTGACGTAGACAGTAGGCAGACAGCTGAGATCTTCAGTGTTCGTCTTGTTCTGCTCTCGCAGGAGCGCCAGCTCGCGATCGGCGAATTGCTTCCAAGCGCTTTCTTTACTGCCGGCTTCTTGCTCCGCCCGGCTAATCTTGGTAGCCAAGCGATCCTTTTCCTCTTGCGCCAACTGGTCTCCAAAAGTCGCAGACGGTGCCATTGTGAATGTGAGCGTGTTGTCATTTAGGAAGTATTTCTCGAGCAAACCCTCGAGATAGCCACCTTGCGCCAACTTGCGCTGGAACGCATTGATGGTATCATTCCATGCCAGCGAATCAAACGGATCGGTGCCGTTAAACCATCTTGGTTTCAGCCTGTTGAGCATGGAGAAGCCGAAATTGGCAGTCTTGTGCTTGAGTGACAGTTCCAACTGATGCAAGGCGCCGTCGATTTTGTTCTGATCAAAGCCCTTTTCTCGAACTTGGCGCAGAATCTCACCGATACGATCTTTGAGCTTTGGCACATCAGCCTCTTGAACTCCAGTCAGACCGATGGACATGACGCCACGCTTGGCCGAGCTGTCGTAACCTGCGTTGGGGCTCCAGTCGGCGCCCATGCCAGCCTCGATTAGTCCCCGGTAAAGTGGTGAGCCGTACCCGTCCATTAGTAACGTGGACAAGAGGGAAATGGAGAATGACTCGAGGACATCCGTAGTATCTCCTGTTATCCATGACACGGAGGTCTTGTATTGACGGTCTGCGTCGACCAAAGGGTCGAGAGGGCCGTAGAGTGTGACTTCCTTCGGACCCTCTAGCTTGATGGGTTCATGAATTATCCGGTCGGCCTCGATCTTTTGGAACGACTGCAGACGGGCATCCAGTTCATTCAAGTGGTCGGCAAGAGGCATATCGCCGTATGTGAAGATCTTAGCGTTGCTCGGATGATAGTGATCAGCATGGAACTTGCGAAGCTGCTCGTACGTCAGATCCGTGATCTTTTGGGGGTCGCCGCCAGA
This sequence comes from Hirsutella thompsonii MTCC6686, assembly GCA_000472125.2. Lineage (NCBI taxonomy): Eukaryota > Fungi > Ascomycota > Sordariomycetes > Hypocreales > Ophiocordycipitaceae > Hirsutella > Hirsutella thompsonii. The sequence goes on from APKU01000093.1 coordinate 190,219, forward strand.
ATTGTTGACAGCCGGGAAAATATGGTCTTGAAATCGAATATAGTAGAGATAACCAGCATCTGACATTTGGCCCTTCATCTCGTTGTAGACGACGCCCTTGAAAACGAGCTTTTTGCTCTCCTCCGAATCCCCTGCGGGGTTCTCCGGTCCGATTCGCCATCCTTCTTGGGTGAAGTCGGAGGACTTGAGTAGAGGATGTAACGTCGAGTCGAGATAGACAGACATGAGGTTCTTGAAGTCTTGTGCGTTGGTGGTCGCAAATGGGTAGAAGGTGTGGTCGGAGGCAGTGAAGGCGTTCATGAAGTTGGAGAGCGTCCGGGGGAGCATTTTGAAGAATGGATCGCGAATAGGGTATTTCTTGCTTCCACATAAGGTCGTATGCTCGAGAATATGCGGGACGCCCGTGTCGTCTGGTGGGTTCGTCTTGAAGCCGATGGAGAAGACATTGTTGCTGTCCTCACGAGCAATGTGCAGGTAGTCGGCGCCCGTCTTGTCGTGTCGCAGGTGCAGAGCCGTCAGCTCCAGCTCTGGGACATGCTTGGAGCGCACAAGTGTGAAACCGTTGAGCTTGTCGCCGGGCTTCGGGTATTGTGAGAGCTCGGTCACGGCCCTGCGAGCCGCGCTGGAGGCGTTTCGAAGCATGGCTGGGGATATGAAGAGAGAAGGGAGAGAAGAAGACAAGTGATTACAACATTGAAAGCATGAAAGGAAGTAGATGAGATGAAGGTAATCTCACGAAAACAGTAAGGGCCTGAGTGCGCTTGCCAAGAAGCGGGTGAGACGTCAGATGTCGTGATCTGAAAGTTCGAGAAACGTTCGAGATGGATATTTTTCTGCCGCGGCGAGACTCACACTGACGTCCCTGGATACGGATTGTGCCTATGGCCGGTGGCTGCAGCTGGCGGTACAAGCTACTTCGCACAGGTGCTTCCATCAGGCGAGTTTGCAGCTGGCGATTAGTCATGACTATAACCTCGTGGGGACCCTGTTCACCTCGTCGGCGCCAGCTGCCAATAGCGCACTAACTTTTCCCACCTCAAATTCGGCCCCAAGGTCGTTATGCACTATCAAACAGCCTCGTTTCCCTCATGAATACCAAAGTATAGGCCGAAAACCACTCCATGCTGCACCTCGCCATCGCACCGCTACAGCATCATTATTCGACGACCGTGTCGACCGACACCGAGGCCGCCGAACCCGTCTGCTTTCGCGCCGGCGACTTGCCTTTGCGAAGCCGAGTTTGATCCGCGACCCGCGATTCGTTTGTGCCGGTACGCAAAGATGCACCTCGCGCCGTCTAGGCTCCGGCAGGAATTTCATGACGACGACGCTTCTGACCAAGCTCATTCAGGCTCACCCTCGTTCATTGCTTTCACTCCACGACCCCGATTTCTAGGCTTGCCCGATCAGGGCGAAGCCTAGTACGACATTGCCGTACTTCCAATCGTCTTGACCTCGTTCGTGTCGTGGATGCAACATCATTTGTGCTCTGGATGCGACGGCTCGCCTCCCCGCTGTGAACCGAACCGTTGACGCGCTCTGACGACGATGCCCGCGAGTCAACTCGAGCCGACAATGGCGAATGGCCACGACGGGCACGTTCATCCTCCGCCCGTCGCAAGCAGAAAGGCCAAGGGCAAGAAAGCCATGGATTCCTCCGAAGCCTCCCGCCTGCTTCAGGCCCGCATTTCACAACTGGAGCAGGACGCAGCAGGTGAAAAGGACCAGGAGCTTGAGATTGGTTCGTCAATAGCCCTTTGTGCACCTGCCCCTCTACGTGTAGAGCCTACTTTGGAAAAGCGCCTTCTGATCAATTGCTGGAATAGAGAGAGAAGTCAAACGTGCCAATCGCGACCTTATGCAACAAGTTGCCAAGATGGACGACATGCAAAAAATCGACCACCTCACCAAACGGTCTAGCGAGCTGCTCGCCGATATGCGACGCCTAGAAAAAGAAAACCAAAAGAACAAGAAGCGCGGCGATACTCTGCAGAAAGAGCGCGACGCCAATCGGACCGAGCTGAGCAAGACGGTAGGGCTCAAAGAGAAGCTGGAGAAGCTCTGCCGGGAATTGCAGAGGGACAACAACAAGATGAAGGTATGCGCTGATGCCGAAGCCGCTGAGACTCTCTCTGGCGCAACAGTGGCTGACGGTGATGGTGTGTAGAACGAGAACAAGGAACTACAGACGACACAAAAGCGCAGTAGCGTAGCCTGGGATGAGAAATATGCGACTCTACTCGGAAAGCTTGAGGGTTACCAAGAAGAGAAAGACACACCGCGCAAGCAGGTTGTCGACATGGAGATGGACGAACTGTACGTTCAAGGCGGTTCCCTTTTTTGGCCTCGTCTTCGTTGCTGACAAAGGCTATGCAGGTTCCGCGTTCGCTTCAAGTCTTTCATCGAACAGTACGAGTTGCGGGAGCTACACTTTCATTCTCTCATGCGAACCAAGGAGCTCGAAGTTCAGTACCACCTGTCTCGTTACGAGCGAGAGAAGAAGAATGCCGAGGCCGAGTCCAGCAAGGCTCGCCATCTCCAAGCGCAAGTGCAAGCCTTTACCAAGACGGAGACGGAACTCAGGAACCAGCTCAACGTCTACGTCGACAAGTTCAAGCAGGTTCGTTGTCCTCGATGCGATCTTGGCGCCTTGGCTGACACTCCCTCTCCATTCAGGTCGAAGACACGCTCAACAACAGCAACGACCTATTCCTATCGTTTCGTAAAGAAATGGAAGACATGTCCAAAAAGGGCAAGCGTCTAGAGAAGGAGAATGAGGCGCTCAAGCGACAAAAGGATGCCACGGCAGCCAACATTATTCGCATGGCCGAGGAACGCCAGGAGTGGAAGAAGAAACTTGACGCCGCAGACAAGAAGACGGAGAAGCTCATGAGCATCATCCAGCAAATGCAGCAGCAAGGTCGTAAAGTACCTCCAGGAATGACTGGCACGATAGAGAGCTGCTACTCCAACAGCCAAGGTGGCGTCGAAGACGACGAGAGCGACTATTCAGACGAGGGCGAGGAAGAGGAGCTCAGCGAATTCGACGACGACACGGAAGAAGAGGTGCAGCCGCCGGAGCAGCACGGGCGGCCCATCACATACGGGCCTGAGCGGCCGCCGCCTCCTCCACAGCAGCCACCGCAGCCGGCGACAAACGGGCACTAGGAGGCCCTGATGACGGTTGGGATCACAAACCCCAGCTCATTGAGCTTGGGGGCAGAGCGAAAGGCAGCTGACAAGCCAGCAGAAAATAGGGTGTTGCTGGAAGCGCTAGAGCACCAGAAGCAATGGTCGTTGTCTCCAGAAGAGGTCAAGAAGATGATCAAGGGCGAGTGTGCGACTTCTGCCAGAGGCGAGATTGCGGCAGCAATCTTTCAAGCCATCAAGAAAAAGGGCCTGCCATAGTCGGAGCAGGGTCGCGATCAGTCTTGGCAACGAGGGAACGCCGGATGGGGAGGGCCACGAATCACTCGACTCTTCTTGACGGTTATTGAGCTACCGAGTCAGAGGGAAGCTCACGAAGCGTATACACAGCGGCGAATAGTGTATTCGGCAGATAATTTGCGAGCATTGGCAGCAGTGCGCACTGCAGGCCTAGCTGCACGCTTGCTTGGGTAGAGAGCTCTGACTGTCTGGAGCAGTGGCCGGTTTTGGCGTGTACGTATAGCACTACCAGCGATCTTGAATGAAGCGCTTTTGCTGCAGGTATTGCGTGATTGTTTCATCTAGAATTCGTACGTGAATTGCAACTTCAATGTTCGGTCGGTTTTTGACGGTATAAGTTAAATGATGCTGCACCAACTTAAAGGCGGACGAGGGGCAGAGGATACTTGTACGTAACGATTCGATCCTACAAATTGCTGATTAGCTCAGCCGTAGCTGCTGACGCAAAGATGGACACCTTGTCTTTGGTGGATTGGGGGAACGCCGACGCCTTTTCTTCCTCGTCTTTTCGCAAAAGTGCGCAAATCGTCTCGAAGTCGCGGGGCAATTCGCGTCTGCCATAGCCCATCATGGATTTCCTTCAGGTACGTCGACATTGACTCTTCAAGATCCACACTCGCGGCGATTGCGTTCGTGCGCATTCTATGAAACCGCAACGCAACCGCACCGCTTCTTCAATGGCTAACCGGGCTCTCGCCTCTCGAACAGCGCCTTTCCCGGTTCCTCGACCGACCCCTGTTCCCGTGGAAGAAGCTGATTCTCGGCTTCTCGGTCGGACACTACCTGTTCGAGACGTTCCTGACGCTGCGGCAGTACCGGGTGCTGCAGCAGCCCAAGCCGCCGGCGGTGCTGGCCAAGGAGATATCGCAGGAGACGTTTGACAAGTCGCAGGCGTACGGACGGGCCAAGGCGCGCTTCGAGATTATCAGCGGCCTGTGGGCTCAGGTGCAGAACATTGCCTTTGTCCAGCTCGACGTGCTGCCGGCGCTGTGGTCGTGGACCGGCGCGTGGCTGCTCCGATGGGCTCCCGCTCGCTTCACGGGCGAGATTAGCCACTCCATCGTCTTCGTCATGGCCTTCATCATCATACAGCAGCTTCTCAACCTCCCGACGCGCGTGTATAACACCTTTGTGCTCGAGGAGCGCTTCGGTTTCAACAAGCAGACGCCCGCCCTCTTCCTCACCGACATGGTCAAGACCAACCTGCTCACTGCCGCCCTCATGCCCCCGATCCTCGCCGGCTTCCTCAAGATCATCCAGAAGACGGGCAACCAGTTCGTCTTCTACCTCTGGGTCTTCGCCGCGGGTCTTCAGCTCTTCACCACCACGGCCTATCCCATCTTCATTCAGCCCATCTTCAACAAGCTCTCCCCGCTGCAGGAGGGCGAGCTCAAGACCAAGGTCGAGCAGCTCGCCGCCAGCCACAAGTTTCCGCTGCAGGAGCTCTTCGTCATTGACGGCAGCAAGCGCAGCGCTCACTCCAATGCCTACTTTTACGGCCTCCCCTGGAAGAAGCACATTGTCATTTACGACACCCTGATCGAGAAGACGGAGACGTCCGAGATCATTGCCATTCTCGCCCACGAGCTGGGTCACTGGAAGCTTGGACACACCACGCGCCTCTTTGGTATTGCTCAGGTTCGTACCCTCCCCAGTTTTCTTCTCTGATCTTCTCTCCCGTTTCACCGAGCCATCTCGACCCTGTGGCAATAATCACTGACTTGCGCCCACTCTGCAGGTCCACCTCCTCTACGTCTTCAGCCTGTTCTCCGTCTTCATCAACAACGCCTCGCTCTACTCGGCCTTTGGCTTCCACGCGCAGCACCCCATCGTCATTGGCTTCATCCTCTTCTCCGACGCCCTCTCGCCCATGGACACCGTCATCAAGCTGCTGCTCAACGTGCTCTCGCGCCGCTTCGAGTTCGAGGCCGACGACTTCGCCAAGGGTCTCGGCTTCCGCGCCGAGCTCGCCGCCTCCCTCATCAAGCTCCACGCGCAGAACCTCAGCACCATGGACGCCGACTGGGTCTATGCGAGCTACCACTTTTCTCATCCGCATCTCTCGGAGCGCCTCAAGGCCCTTGACTGGAAGCCCCGTGAGGCCCTGACTACTGCGGCCGATAAGGAGAAGGATAAGCAGGGCGGAGCAAAGGCCACTGGTCGCGACGAGCTGTAAGTCGGCGATGCGCTTTCTCGGTGCAACTGATTTATCAGAAAAGGGGAAAAGGAGGATGGAGAATGGTCGCAAAGACGACGAGTTTTAACAATGTACACTACATATAAGTCACCAACGCGTGACCTCAGCTTGAAAGCTTACACTGCACTGAACTGAACTGCACCGCATTGGACAGAACTGCGCTCAAGATAGGAACCACATCTTCAACAAGATTGTAGGTACTAAAAACACCAACAAGAAGAGTGATGGACACTGTGATTCTATTCCGCCAAGTCTTGATGTACTGTAGTTATACCTCGCCACCATCTTTGCTCTAGCCGCTCTAAAAGTGTCTCTCTCTCTCTCTCTCTCTCTCTCTCTCTCTCTCTCTCTCTCTCTCTCTCTCTACTTCCGTATACCCCACGCATTTCACCAGTATCATTACCATCTAAAACGGATTCCTGGTTACTGACGACTGACGACTTATTCAATCCCTTCCATCGTCGCTGTCGTCATCGTAGGATCCCTCAGACCCGTCTTCACCCTCATCATCATCTTCATCATCCTCCTCATCGTCCTCTTCGTCGTCGCCGGCCTCGAGGCCGTAGTCGTCGTGAAAGTAACTCAGCTCGCGCGTCTGGACCTTGTACCCCATGCCCTGGAAGGCAGTCTCCATGCCCTATAGTTAAGAGAAATAAGTTAGTCATGGTGACCAAAGATGATTTTCTCATAGGTCTGCACGGGGATGTGATGAGAAGGGAAAGGAAAGGGAGGAGAGAACTCACCTCTGCCATGAGCTTGGCACACGTCACCACAACGTTGCTGGTCCCGGGGTTAAAGCAAGGCAGGATGAGCTCCTTCATCACCGCCCTCATCTCATCCTCGGTGACGGCCCTGACGCGTCGCAGAATCTCCTTGTTCCAATCCCGCGACAGCCCACGCACGACGCCCTGCACAAAGTTTTGCTGCGCCGCGCTCGGCATCGTCGACTGCTCGTCGGCAAACATGACGACAATCTGGCTCATTGTGCCCTCGAGGAGGTGCTTGTCGATGCCGACTCGGCCCTCGGCGATGGCGCGAATGGCGTCACGCGACGCAATAATGGCCTTGGACGCGTCGGGCGATCGGTACACGCGGTACGACAGGATGCCCGCGTCGACGTTGCGCGAAAAGTAGGATCCGTAGGCGTATCCGGCGCCCCGGACGGCGTTCCATAGCGGGCCCTCGACGGCCTCGAGATATCCAATCGCCACCATGATGGCCGGGAAGCGCGGGTCGGAGAGGCTCGTGATGCTCGGCGCCGAGCTGACCGAGTACGAACTGTCCAGCGTGGTCATTGGAATGACTATAGCACCGATCGAGCCAGGCTTCCGGCCTTCGTCGTTGAGCAGGTTCACCATTTTGGGGATAGGCACCATCTCTTGCTGTGGCTTGAGAGCCTCGGCCAATGGATCCCAGGCCTTGATCGGGTCGCCGAGCTTCTTGAGGTTGGCCGTGACCAGTAGACGCATATTCTGGAAAGTGAAGAGCGAAGAGCGCACCGTGTTGAACCACTCGACAACCTTTTCCGGGTCCTTGTTGAGGAGCTTCTTGAGGCGCTTCAGGTACACGGCACGGACGAGAACACGCTTGGCCACTGACAAGGAGGACTTCTCCATGTGAATCGCCGCGTCGACCTCACCAGCCATGCCCCGTCCATCGCGCTTCCCCTCGGGAATGTCGGCCAAGGACTTGGTCACGGCCGCTCGCAGTCGTTGCGGGTCAAAGATGGAGTCGAACATCATGGTGCGAAGCCAATTGACCGCGGCGCCGTACTTGTCAGGTTCCACTTGGAACTGAATCATGAAGCCGTCGGGATCACCCAGAGAGCGCGCAGAGCCGATGCCGTACCCGATGCTGTCTCGCTCGAGCTCCATGACAACCTGCTCAAAGTTGACAACCTTGCCGTCGCGCTTGATGTGCGTGTTGAAGAAGTTGTCGCTGAAGATGGGCATCAGGGGCTTGAGCTCGACGGGCACTTGCGAAGTGCCGACATGAATCGTAATGTGCACAAAGTTGGTAGGCACATCTTCAAACTGTATGAAAAGGGGCAGCTTTCCTTCCGGAGCAGCATCAATGAGCTTCTGAGCAGAGCCCTCGCCAAGACCAACGGATCGAGCTCTGCCGGACCGTGCCGTGTCCGACTCTATGAAGTGAATAGACTCCGTTCCAGGAACGTCCCATCGGTCAATGACTTCGACGGGGATAGGTGCATCGTTGTTCTTCTTTGCTTCATCGAGGCGCTTCCCCAAGGCTTGAAGGCCCTCAGTTCCGAGCTTCTCCTTGCGCTTGGCAATGCGGTCCGTCTCGTCCGTCTTCATCTTGACCGCAAGTTCGTGAGATGGCTTGCCAAGGATAGAGACGTGATGCGCATCCGAGATCCATTTGCGCAAAAAGTCTCGCCACTGCTCATCAGTCCACTGCTCCAGGGTACCATACTCGCTCAGGGTCTCGAGATCCTTGAGCGTAGAGCCATCACGCTTTCCAAAGAGGTAGTCGGTGATGATGTTAGTAGCATAGAAGGACTCGGACGTTTCGGCGTGGAATTGAACCTGGCGCTTCTCGCGACGGATGCACTCCCTCATGTACTCCATATCAAGAGGCTTGGACGCGACTTCCTTGAGTAGTTCAAAGAGCCGCTTTTCGACCTGTTCGAGTTTCTCGGTGGCCACACCGGTGGGCTGTAACCAGATGACGGAGTTGGGCCGAGAATCCCACCAGTGGCTGATGGAACTGGCCAGCTCCTCGCGTTCGACGAGGGCATTCTCGAGAATAGAGACAGATGAGCCGCAAAGGTAGGTCAACAAGACATTGAGAGCCGACGTTGCGATTAGGTCTGTGCAATTAGGTCCGAAAAAGCCGACGAGGATTTCACCGACAGATTCATCTTCTTCCGGGAATTCGGCCGTCGTAACGATGGTCTCCTTGAGAGCAGGCGGTTGCGCCGACTCAACCCACGGCCTAAGATCCATTAGCTGAACGTCGGATTGTAGGGGTTTTGCAAGTTTCACTAGTGATCCAAAAGCACTGCACTGTGCAGATTAGGACTTACCGCTTGAAAGGTGCAGTAAGAGGAGGAATATCATCCTTGATGCTCTCCTCAAACTCGTCGAGAATCCTAAGCATATCCTCATGGATCGTCTCTCCCACAATAACAAGGCAGAGGTTCCTCGGCTGGTACATGTCGCGATGGAACTGCCTGATACGTTCAGGGGTCAAGACTCGAAGAGCTTCCGTCATGCCGCCAGTCTCGTAGCGGAAGCCGACGTCTTCCGGGTAGAGTAGCCGGCGAGCCCTGAGATCCATGATCTCGGTGCTGCGGAACTGCACGGCCTGCATTTCGGAGTAGACGACGCCGGCATCGTTGCCTTCGCCGTCGACATGCCAGACCTCGGTGACGATAGCATCGTCGGTGATGACCGGTAGGATGATGTGTTCAAGATAGACGGGGAGAACCTGCGCGAAGCCATCCCACCCAGCAGTCTCGAGCGTGTAAGCCGTGTGGTCGGTGGCAGTCCAGGCGTTGGTGGAGGAATAAGCTCGCGAGGAGAGCTTGTCGAGGAGGCCCTTGTATTGGTAGCTCTTTGACCCCATGAAGACGAGATGCTCCAGCGTATGGGGAGCCCCTGAGTCGTCAAAAATTTCCGTGGCGAGAGTGAAGTAGCCGTTGATCTTGGGGCCCTCGCGATCGGCGACAACTACGTGCAGGCCGCTGCGCTCGGAGACATACTGGGTGATGGTGCAAGGCGCATAGTCTGTCTTGAAACTTTGAACCTTGCGGAAGTGAGACTTGGGGTTTCCCGAAGCCATTGTGAGCGGACGAGAGCGAGGGGCCGCCCAGAAGGACCTGTAGAATGTCGAGTTAGTGGATGAGAAGAAGTTTCTGGCGATTTTGATGATTTATGTTTCGAAATATGAGGGATATAATGGTTCGTGCAGGGAGTAAGTTATGGCTGAGAAACTAGGAGCTGATGCCCTTTTTGACGAATGCTAGAGGTTGTACAGGGTTTCCCTTGGCCACTTGATCTGAATGAACAACAACGAAGCTGAAGCTCAAATGACGTGGGCATTCATTGGGAAGTGATGAATCAGACAGTTCCAGCAACCTGCTCTGAATCAAAATGGAAACGGCCGTGGAAGAGGCAGTCGATCAAGGTTGAATCGACAGAACAACTCTTGCTTAACCAGCAACTCCAATGAATGGAATGAAGGTTCAAGACAACGCAGAAAATGGTTACCCTTGTCCTGTAACAAGGCGGGGGACCTCCAAGACACCAGAAGAAGCAAAAAAGAAAAGAACCGCGGAGAACATTGTGCATAGAGAACATGGGGTCGAACGCTTGCTAGCGAGAGACAACAAAGACTGGCGTCAAGAAAGTTGGTGACGATTACTCACCTCGAGGGGCAGCAAGCACGCAAATGGGTCAACACGGGGCCTGACAGTCTGAAGGAGAATCACAACAAGCTCTCTCACTCTCTCTCTGTATGTGTGTGTGCTTTGGAGAAGGTGTGACGGAGGGGCTTCTCAAGCTAGTGTCGTCGGCACTGCTCTTTTTCGAGTAGAGGGACGTGGAACTGTCTTGCCGGCGGTGATGATGATGATGATGATGATGATGTTTTGGCGGTGGTCTGGCGAGCGACAATATTCTAGTCGAGGCAAGTGAGGTCGATAGGTGAAAGAGGGTCCTGAAGCCAAGTCGCAGAGCTGAGAGAGGAGAGAGCCTTGCCTGCGGCTCCCCCCCCCCCCCCCCCCCCTCCCGGCCGCGCCCAACCTCCGC